>GL379877.1:247378-259567 GCA_000143925.2 Caenorhabditis brenneri | reverse complement strand
AAAACTACGAAGCGCGCGGGCTTTCAAACTGTAGCAGGTCCCGAGGCCATTCTCAGTATAAATTAACAAGAGAAAAATAATGAAACTATGAAAATGTATATGACGTGAAAATGCTAATGATTGTGAGATTCTCTTGTGAAATTAGTACTGAGAATGGTCCTCGGGACCCACTGCGGCAAAACCAGACGAGTTTTGGAAAAATGGATTTCAGATTCGTTTTCAGCGTGCTTGATAGTGTTGACCCACGAATTTTCAGAAAGTTCTCAACCGGTCTGTAAAAGGACCTCCCTTGTCAGCACAACAAACTACAAAGGCCACACAAATTCTAGACAGTTGAACACGAAGTTCTGTAGTTTGTACTATTTGCAGTTTTTGAAAGTCCTAGAAACTACAAATACCACAAAACTCATATCATCAATTTTCTGAATTCTCCTGAAATATCACATCCCAGGTCCCAAGACTGTGTCCACATCATATCGCTTAATACTGGCTACACACGAGGATGGACCCTTCTGGGATTCGTAACAGGACAGCTTGATGATATTAACTGTGGCTACAATGATGATCCGCCACAGAATTTTTATGCATGTGGGAAGAAACCAAGTTGAAAATGATTTTTAACAAAATGAAAACTTTGTTAAATTATTTATTTGTTCAAAAATAGGGTGGCATGTCATTGTGACTCCTCGAAGTCATGAAATACATGCTTTGTCATAATAATATACTCTACAATAGCTAGAAGAGAGGTTCGGATTGGTCACCTTTGTCCCAGTTTTTGCATAAAGCACACAAACGAGAAACGATGAAAAATACTGAAAGTTTACGGTAGTTATAGTATTCCAAAAATTCCACAGACTAGCCGTAGGTAGATAAATTTCCAGAAAGTTCTCTCTTTCCAAAAAAGTCAAAACATAAATTATTTTAGCAGGAAGTCAAATTTTGAGAAATTTGGCGAGCAGTGAAAAGTGTTTCATTTCAGAAGAAGGCTTAGGTAAGTCGCTGTCCAACGATTGAAAATTGGTTTTAGCATGACAAATAAACCACCATTGAGGAGCGCAGCGACAAACAAAAAGGAAATGAGCCGCCGTCAGGCGGTGCCACCGGCTGGTACTTTACTATAATGTTCCAGTGAAGACTCTTGAAATCGTCTATTAACTTTTTTTACCATCTGCAAAACCACTACAATTCAAAATTCACAACAGTTCAAGAAACTAAGATCTATAGTTACGTGACGGGTTGCAGCATACTAGAAACTTTCTTCTTGATTTTTGGGTACACCATTAAAATGTTGCAATGTCAAATAAAAATACCATTTTGTAATCGGAAGCATTCTTTATGTATAGTTGGGTATAAAATGTTACCCCATAAGAACAGTTTGTGTAGGATGTTTTATTGAACTTTTCTCTTTTGTTCCCAAATTGGTGCCCCTGTCGGTGCTCAAAATTCCGCGTTTTACTGATATCTCGTTTTTCAGAACCATGCTACCAACAAATCTCAAACTCAACATCTTTATTTTCCTTCTCTCCATGGCTGTCCTAGTAAATGGTGGCGGTGGTGGTAAAAGATTTGAAGGAGCCTCGTCTTCAGCTGCATCCTCATCTTCTGAAGAAGGACATGGCAACCATCACCACCATCACCATCCCAATCACGGCCCAAAATCCACGCCATCGCCACCAGCTAAACCAAAGTGTGAAGAGAACTGGTACACATCCTATCGGCCACAGGGGATATGGTGTTTGAGGGTGAGTATCTTGTCCGCCATGATTTTTGTAGAGATCGTTCTAGAACTCCAAATCTGAAAATCTAGATCAGGACTATCGGATTGAGCCGATAACCAAGTTTCAAGCTTCATTCTAAAGCGCATTATGACACATTGAGAGACACAGACAGCTAGACAATCGAGTTTCTCTGCGACTCTCATCTTCGAACTCATAATTGGCGCAACTCGCATCAAGTTTGAGCTGGAAACTTAGTTTTTGAACCATTTTGACTGTCTCTGTTTTCTGGTCTCAGTTTTCAGATAAGGTCAAACTTGGACTTCTAGGCCACGGCCACGAAAAATTAGGCCGCCAAACACAAAAGCTACAACTTTCTAATCTTCCTAGCCTACCTACACCTGAAATTCAAATAGCCGCTATCGAGCTCCTTAAAAATCTGTATGTTAAAGTTTATGCTAGATATCTATCGGTTTTTCAACTACTTTGACCTGCTTGGCATGCCAGGGAAAGAGTCCCAAAAGTTTTGTAGAGGTTAAGCGCACAAAAACTACAAAGCTCGCATTGCTTCTACACACTGTCGCTCCTAGGACGGCAGGAGTTTTGTAGAGGCTTAAGGCACAAACTACAATCTTGCCTCACAAAACGCCTGCCGCTCTGGTGCTACAGTTTGTAGAGGTTAAAGCTACAAACTACAATCTTGCCTCTACAAAATGCCTGCTGCCATACCGCGTTTGAAGAGGCAACTGATCGGCAAAAAAGGCGGCTGTATCTTCGGGCAAATCGTTTTATCGGTTTTTTGTAGTTTGTAGTCTTCCTAATCCCATAAAAAGTTCAAAATAACACCTGGAAAACTCAAAGTTCAGCAAACCATCCCTTTCTCAATATCTCATGTGAACCACTTGCGCAATAAAGCTCGGGAACAAAAACTTATCACTTTTAAACCCCAATTTTTCTGTTTTTGGAGCTATTTTCATCATGAAAACCCTCCTATTTCTCCTTTTCCTCTTCCTGATTAATGTAGCTCATGCTCATTTCAAAATGGACAAAGATGATAGAAAAGTGATCCGGAAGGAGATCATAATTGAGAAGGATTCTGATGAAGATGATGGTGGAAGCAGAAGCAGATTCTCCCATTCTCACTCCTCCTCCAGTTCTTCCTCTAGCTCCTCCTCTGAATCCAGGGAGAGGTGGCACCCGAAGCGTCCTAGAAAACCGTCTAGACCCTCCAGACCACCAGCAGCCAAGCCAAAATGTGAAGAGAACTGGTACACTTCGTATAGGCCACAGGGAATATGGTGTTTGAGAGTGAGTAACTTACTGGCCATGATTTTGTAAAGGGCGTGGCCTAGGATTCCAAATCTGAAAAATCTAGGCCAAGTCCATTAAATTGAGCAAAAACCAAGTTTTTAGCGTTATTTTAAAGCGAGTTTTGACATATTGAGTGGCGCAGACGGATAGACAATCTAGCTTCTCTGCGTCTCCCGCTCTCTTCCATCAAAACTCGGAATAGGCACAACTCACTTCAAAATTGAGCTAGTAACTTGTTTTTTGGACCGTTTTGACTGTCTTGACCTCGGCTTTCTGTTTAGGTCAAACTTGAATTTCTAGGCCAAGGGCACTAAAAGTTAGGCCTTCAAAAATTCAAAACGGCATACCTATATGGAAATTTGAGCTCGGTACCTGGTTTTTCGGACTTTTTTACCTTTTGTAGAGGCTATAGAGCACAAAAGCAATGAAATGTAGTTTTTGTGCCCTTAGCCTCTACAAACCCCGCCTTCCAGGTCGGAATCGGACACCTCGACTACCATCAGGCACAAGCCCAGTGTGCCACCTATGGAGGTGTCCTGTCGGGAATTCAGAATGACTGGGAGAGACAACTGATTGCCAATGAATCTGTTAGACAGTTGATCCCCCACAATGTGAACATTGCTGGTGTCTGGTTGGGAGCCCTACATGTCGATGGAACCAATACATTTGCATGGAATGATGGATTCACCACGGGAACCGAGGGAATGTTCATGGGACCTGGACAACCGGATAATGCACTTGGAGATGCAAGGGGGTGAGTTTGCCGGTGTAAGAACCTTTAGAATAAAAAGGCAAAAATAATAATACCTAGTGGAATACTTGACCTAAAAATACTCGAGACAAGAGCTTTGACCACTAGGCCACGACGCCGCAAACTCTTCTAGCATGAAAAGACCTACAGAAAGTTTGCAGCCCCCAGAACTGTCTCCAGTTGATTGTGATGACTCCAAATTACTGGAATGCACCGGATAAGTGGCAGACATTCAACAGGTTGATCGATGATTACTGGTGTCATTTTGCACATGATCCACCACAGAGAATGTATGCATGTGGAAAGAGAGGACCGCCCGTCACTAGTGGATGAATTGATTCGAGTTTTGTGTATTCTGAATTCAGTGTGAATAAAATGATTTTTATGATTTTGGAAGATTCGAGAAGTATAATGGTTATTGTTAGTTGGCACTTTTTGCGCAACCACTTTACTGCCAGACAGAGCTCATTTAAAGAGCAGATCCTTTTTCGACATTTTTATACAAAACGAGCATTTCTTGAGGTATTTGTTTTTGATAAGCTCAATCTAAATGGAAAGTGGTTGCGCAAAAAAGTTGTCAATTACAAAAATAATGTTCAAGGTACTTCTGGTATACCCAAAAACTCATTAAAGCCGAGGAATAGCTATCGGTTAAGGGCCACATGCTCAAAGACATCCAAGATCAAATAAAAATATAGTTTTGAAATATAGGTGTAGGCAGTACTGTTCACTTCAAGAAGTTTGTAATAATAATTATCTTTATTGAGTTCATTCAAAACAAACCGAATTAGAAAAGAAGCAAGTAAAGTTTAAAGAAGAAAGTTTACAAGTGATTCAGACCATGCTAGCAGTAGCTTTGGTTTTGGTTCTGGTACCAGAACGGCTTCCCGAAGTCGTTGTTCCAGTTCTCTTCTTATTCTTCTTGCCCTTCTTTTTCTTCTTAGTCTTCTCAGTTTTTGTCACTGATTGTGATGTTTTTGAGTGGCTTGATCCCTTCATTTCAGGCGGCGACGTCTTTTTCCGACAGAAGAACAAGAAAACAACCACCAGGGCCAACATGGCAACTCCACCGATGGCACAACCAATGATAACTGGAGTAGCGCTACTTCCTGTAGTGGTTGGTGGGACTGTAGTGGTTGTGGTAGTAGTAGTTGTTGTTGTAGTGGTAGTGGTAGTTGTACTGGGAAGATAACCACAACCCGGTGCTAAAACGAATGAAAGTAGACTTAAAAAAACCAACTACGCACATCCTTGATCATTGGCGCAGTGCATTTGTATGCCTTTGTTGATATTCTGCTTGCAGTCACGAGTTCTCATTTTATGGCAAACGTCATATAAGGCATTAACGAAAGTATGGCAAACATCTGTAAATTTTATCAATAATGTACTTTATTGCAGAGTCGGAATTAATGCTCTTAAAGACCAAATTATACTCACGTGATTACGTTTTAAGGTTCTATGGTCGGCTCTCTCATATCTCGAGAAAAGTTTTCGTTGGGATTTGGTTGAAACAAATAAAAGTTTTCAGCACCTTTGTTCGTACCTATCGGAATTCCCGTTCTTTCACAATTAATAAAAAATCAGAGTAAAGTCATTCAGAGATTACAATATTTCTTTTTTATGCACTTTCTTTTTCGTCTTGCGAATTTTCACCTAAACTAAACATCGAAAAAATCTATCCAAGTGCCGACTCTATGCCCAAAAATTCTCTGAGAAGTATCAACCATAGATGCGCAGGTTTCGAATATAACCTTCAAAAATGTACACTGAAACTCAAACCTACCTAAACTGGTTTTGCACGCACTGTCAAGATCATTTGAACTGGAATCATAAGAATATCAATTACAAAAAATATACACGTTCCTTACATTTGATGAATTTTGAATCCTAAGGTCCCTCTGAAAATTTTCGAAAATTAATGTGACCATTATTACCTTGTTCTCACATTGCTTGAGCTTCCATTTCGATATCGAGAGTCATTGCTGCACCAAATTTCAACTAATGAACAAGCTTCAACTCTCAGGGAAAGAATCAGGCAGAGTAAATCAGATTTCTGTTCCATGTCAGTTCGAGAAAGTGATACAAGGGTCAAGGTGCCATGGAATATAGTTTGAACTGTTTTGAGAGGTTGCACCAAGGAACTTCACCTTTAACTCTAGAAGAATGTTTTTTTCATTGTGATATCTGGTCGAAGTTAACAAATCTAAACCTAAAAAAAGAAAAAAAAACTCGAAGCAAAAAACCCTACAATAACATCTGATTTTCCCCTTTTGCTACCTCTCTGAAAAAATTATCTCTCTCCGAAAATATTTGCACCCTGTTCCAACCTAAAAACATTTCATTTCTATTCTTGCAGAAATTCGTAGTTTGTAGGCGAAACCTCCAATAAAACTCTCCGCTTCTGAACATTACCGATCAGCAAAACAAAACTATAATATCATTTCTTTGGTTCAAAAAGTCAGGATTCGGAAAAGTATAAAACTAGAAAACCTTGTTCAGATTTTGCAGAATTTTACAACTTTTTTCGCTCAGAAACATTTTCGTATTTTGTAGTTACAGAACCATGACCCATCTCAAACTCCTGGTCGGATTCTCGATACTTTTAACAGTTTCTGCTGCAGATTTCGGAGATTCTTCATGTGATTCATCAGAAGAGCATGGAGGAGGAGGACATGGAGGACGTCCTCCACGTCCACCAGGTCCACGCCCTCCAAGGCCTCCAGGACCTCCAGGACCAGCACCACCAAGTGGTCCAGATAATTCGAATAGACCAAGATGTGAACAAGGATGGTATACTTCTTATAGGCCACAAGGAATTTGGTGTTTCAGAGTAAGTTGGGGGGGGGGTACTGTAGGATTGTTACGGAAGGATTACTGTAGCGGCTTACAGATAGTAAGTGGCTGCAGCTTGCATGGCCTTCGTAGATTTTCATAGCTTGCAACGAAAATTCCACTGTTAGCTCCAGTTTTGTAGAAATTTTGCCTTTGGGTCCTTAGCCTCTGCAAATTTTTGTGCCACATCCCATTTGCAATGCTCCAGGAATACCAGCAAAAAATTGTCCCGCTCGTTTCTTGGAAACTACTGGCAAGGTTTTGCTCTTTTTCGCCTCTACAAATTGCAAAGAGAGGCAGTCTACATTTTGTAGAGGCTAAGCCTACAAACTACAATATTGCCTCTACAAATTGTTGCGTAAGAGGAGGCAGCTGTTTTGTAGAGGCTAAGGCTACAAACTACAAAATCACATTCTTGCCTCTATAAAATTGCAGAGCGAGGCGGTCGACATTTTGTAGAGGCTAAGGCTACAGAATACAAAAACGCGTTCTTGCCTCTACAATTTGCAGAGAGTGGCGGTCGATATTTTGTAGAGGCTTAGATCACAAAGACTACATTTCTCATCTTGCCTGAGGTGGTAGGCGTTTTGTAGAGACTCAGGACCTAAAAGGAAAAAACCGCGCTTTTACACAGGGCAGATTTTGTAGAGGCTTCGAGCACAAAGACTAAAAACTCCTTGTATTGTCTCTACAGAGAGGCAGCTGGCATTTTCCAGTCTTTGTGCCCTAAGCCTCTCCTATTTTTCAGGTAGGAATTGGAAAGATGGACTACAACGGAGCCATCTCTGAATGTGCCACCTACGGAGGTGTCCTTTCCGGAATTCAAAACGAGTGGGAGAGATGGCGTATGGCTGAGGAAGCTCTCCGACAAACTGCCGCTTATAACGTTCAGTACGCTGGGATCTGGTTGGGAGCCCAACGGGTAAATGGAGCATTCCAATGGACAGATGGACATACAACTGGAACTGGTGGAATGGTCTTCGGACCTGGACAACCAGATAACAATAATATGGGTGGAAGAGGGTAACTTTGAGTAGGGTATGTAATGTTTTATTTCGATGTTTCAGCCCAGAAAACTGCCTCCAAATGATCGCATTGGCACCTGGATACTGGAATAACCCAGGAACATGGGCTGCCTGGACGAATGGAATGATTGATGATCAATGGTGTAATCAAGTGGATGATCCACCAACTAGAATGTATGTATGTGGAAAGAGAGGACCGCAAGGATAGAAAATGGGAGGTTTTTGGAGGTTTCATATGTGAATAATAAATATTTGATTGATGATAATGGAGTGATGCTAATAAAAATGCTAAAAATCAATTCCCAGAGCGAAAAAATATGCAAACCAAAATGATAAAAAGAAATACCACAGAAGAGATTGAACCCAGGAGTTGTAGAACAAAAAATAGAGTGTTATCCATTAGGCCATGGGTACAACGGTCGTTGCAAGGAGTGTATTTTATTTTTCATTTGACGGCCAGAACCAGCGTTGTAGTGTTGCGATGGCGGCAGGAGTTTTGTAGAGGCAAGACGAGAATTGTAGCCTTTGTGCCCTTAGCCTCTACAAATTTTCGACCACATCTTTCCAATTTGTAGAGGCAAGAACGCGCTTATCATAGTTTGTAGCCTTAGCCTCTACAAAACAGCTGCCTTCTCTTACGCAACAATTTGTAGAGGCAAGACGAGAATTGTAGTCGTGGATTCAATAATTAGAAAAAATTGAAATTCGAAATTTCTGGATGATTATTCTCGTGACCCTTCCTTCCTCTCACTTCGAAAATTCCCGATTTCCACGTGTTCCCAAATCCACGTCCTCCAAGTTTACAAACTCACAAAAATCAATAAATTGAGTATCAGTTCTCAATATTGATTTGACGAAACAACCTCTTCAAATCGACAAATTGAACGAAAGCAGCAATGTCTCTCACTTTCAAGTAAGTCTTCTTTGTAGTCTTTGTGGCTCTCACCTTTCTTTTTTTCCAGTACCACTTCGTTGAAATGGGTCGCCCCCGAGGGTCAAGCGATTGTGAAGATCAGCAATGCCACTCAAAGCCGTTTCGCCATCAAGGTCAAGACCACCAATGTCGATGTCTACAAGTGAGCATTTCTTAGAAAATCAATCGATAATTTTGAATTTTAGGACCACTCCGAACACGGATTTCATCAATCCCGGATTCACACTGAATTTGGTCGTCTGTCGTTCGAAGGCTCCAATGAAGGAGGACAAATTGGCCATCAATTATATTGAGGTAGGGATTTTGGAATTGGGCTGAAGCTTAGAATTTTAGGTACAAGATTATAACAGGCTCCAGATCCCAGGCTTACGCTCAGGCTTGAAACCTAAGACTCATACCCTCAGATATACTGAAATCTCCAATAATTTCAGTGCGAATTCACCGAAAACGACGCGGCCGAGTTTTTCAAAAGACCAACTGTCAAGCCGAATGTCTACATGATTACAATGAAGTGTGAGGAGCAGCCGCCACTCCCTGGAGCTCCATAAATCTATTGGAAAGCGTCACTAAACAAAAACCAGAACCTGATAAAGAATACCTTCATAAAAATTTGTAGAAGTTATTCTTCGGAATACTTTGTGCCCTTAGCCTCACTTTGTGCCCTTAGCTTCTACAAAATGTCGACCGCCTCTCTCTACAATTTGTAGAGGCAACAACGCGCTTTCGTAGTTTGTAGCCTTAGCCTCTACAAAACCCTTGCAAACCTACCGAAGTACCGCGCAAAAACTGAAAAAGGCGGCACTGACAGATTAAAAAAAATATCATTTTATTCATAACACTCATTCCAGATAAAACACACTCATTTAGAAAAAAAATACAATAAAAAATCTCAAATCACTGCTTCTCAGTCTCCTTCTCCACAATATCATTCTCCTGTGCTTTTTCTTTATGCAGCTTCTCTTCCACTTCTCTCTCCAGAACAGTCTTCTCCGCCTCTTTCTCCACAACAGTCTTCTCGGCTGCTATTCCCTTTTCCAGCTCCTTCTCCGCCTGCTTTTCCACTTCCTTTTCAATAGCAATATCCTCCGATTGCTGCTCCTCCCCCTTCTCCACAGCATTCTTCTCAGCAGCTTTCTCCTTTTCCCTCTTTGCGGCCAACATTCTTGCTTTACACTGTTCGTATTGAGCAGGCGACATCGAAGCGATTCTTCCCTTGGTAGTTCGAACACGAATCGTTTGGTTCCTCTGCTCCAATCGCGGGGCGGTTTCCTTACAATACACCTGTGGTCGGATGACGTTCGGCGCGGATTGTTGCATGGGAGGTCGATGCGGGAAATTTTTGACGTATGGTGAGAGGAGCCGCATCTGAACCGATCGGACTTGTTCTCGGTATCCTGGTGGTTCAGAATCAGCTGACGATGTGGAGGAAGAAGGTACACGTTGAGAAGTTAGGCGTGGACGGGGAACAGCTGGGCTTGATGACGTGGAAGCAGCTCCAGGAGTCGATGATCCTGCTGCTTTTGGGGTCGAGCGTGATACAGTTTGGCTTGAAGCAGCTCCAGGAGTTGATGTTGCGGGGAGAGACACGGGTCCTTTTGGACGGGGTACAGAAGGTTTTGAAGTTCCAGGAGTCGAACTCTTAAGATTAGCCCACTGCCTTTGTGGCTGATAAGGCGGGGGAACATTTCCAGGAGCCGGGCGGTGCAATGGTTTGGGGGCTATTGTGCGGGGTGTAGAAGCAGCTAGAGGATCCGTTGATTCTGCTGGTGCGACTTCAGATGGATTTGAAGAACCAGGAGTAGATGACGTGGGATCCGATATTCCGGGAGCTGGATCAGACTTCTTTTCCTGAGCTTCACTGCTAAACTGTGCCCACCGTCCTTGTGGACAATAGGGTGCCGCATTGGATCCAGAAGGTCCTTTTGGACGGTCCGCAGGTTCTGGCTGCCCGACCAGTGCCGGTGGTTTACTTTTTGGAGTTTTTGGGGTCTTCGGTGCTGCAGGAGGATTTGTAGAGGCTCCCACGGGCAGGTGAGGTATGAAGACGGAAACGGGAGTCGGATACTCTTTTGGAGCATTTCCTATCCGGGTCAGGAGAAGTCTCGAGTGATCTAGAAGTGGAGTTGCTTCAGGATTTTTTATTTGAGCTTCGGAGAGCGATTCTGATGATGCTCTTGGATTACTGTCGTTAGATGTGGATGCTGGCTCCGTAGGCGTCGTTGTGGAGGTACCAGAAGGAGCAGAAAGAGCAGAAGAACCAGGTGGTTGCCTTAACGGGAACATTGTGCGCTCTACTGGTGGCTGGCCACCACCAACTGGAGCTATTGGGCGATTCGAGGATCTGGCGGCCATGGGTGGGATTCTGGTGACCACTGGAGATGGGCGGTATCTTGGCAGAGCTGCATCCTTACCCAGTGGTGTTCCTGACGGGGGTACAGGGACAGAGCGAAGAGGAACCGGTCTGGAAAATGAGAATTGTGATAGATTGTACAAACTTTGTAGAGGTTAAGACTACAAACTACAATCTTGCCTCTACAAAATGCCTGCCGCCCTGGCGCGACAGCGTGTAGAGGCTAAGACTACAAACTACAATATTGCCTCTACAAAATGCCTGCTGCCCTGGCGCGACAGCGTGTAGAGGTTAAGACTACAAACTACAATCTTGCCTCTACAAAATGCCTGCCGCCCTGGCGCGACAGCGTGTAGAGGCTAAGACTACAAACTACAATATTGCCTCTACAAAATGCCTGCTGCCCTGGCGCAACAGCGTGTAGAGGTTAAGACTACAAACTACAATCTTGCCTCTACAAAATGCCTGCCGCCCTGGCGCGACAGCGTGTAGAGGTTAAGACTACAAACTACAATCTTGCCTCTACAAAACGCCTGTCACTCTATCAGTGCGTACTTACTTCAACAAATGCGCCCAGCGCACCAAGTGTGGGTCTGGTTTAGGCTTCCTCTTAAATGACTTTTTCATTGGATCCGGTCGTATTTTTCTCAGGGGCATGGACATATAGGGTTCTGCTTCTTGGTCTTCATTCCCCTCATCTGAATCCTCTAGAACCGTCACGTCATCTTCTTCCTCCTTTTCCTGCTCTTCTTCATTCAAAACCCATCCATCCTCCATTCTCTCCCTATTGTTTGCATGGTTATGACGACTCTCTTGCATATTATCTTTACCAAGCATCGCAAGTATTCCATTCGCTTTTTGTCGTAATCGCGTTTTCCGGCGCTCCAAGATTCGATGGTATTGTTTTGGATTCACGAAGACTGGCTTCTTGGGGTCGAAGACTGGCTGGTTGGGGTCATCCGATGACCCCAAAAACATCTTCTTCTCCTCCAATTTCGTCATTTCGAACCTATTCTCCGGCGCATTCAGTAATTCAGGCATTAATTTCTGCAAATTCATTTAGTAGAAACAACATTTTCCGTTTTGATACCTCCACATCAGCATGAGTGGCAGTTGACGACATCGGAACAAGAATATTCTGTGTTTTGCCGTTACTTGTCCAAGTGTATTGGAAGAGCTATAAAAATTTGAATTTTGAAATGCCGCTCGCTCTCCCATTACAATGGAGAGTAAAAACCCACCTTGCAATTTTTCGGTAACTCAATCGTCGC
>GL379877.1:205575-238924 GCA_000143925.2 Caenorhabditis brenneri | reverse complement strand
GTTCTCAATAATTATTTGTAGAGAAGTGATCCAAAAAACATATATTTACCTAAATTCTAACAAAATAATTTTTTACAAAAAATACGCAAAAAATTTTTTTCAAACTAAAAACTACCGATTTATTATTAAAACTTACATTTCGATTCCAATTTTTGCCTAGTGTGCGTGGAAATTCAGTAGAAATAGACAGTGAGAGTGACAAACGGTATCCACGATGATCGGCTGCGCACTCCTGCAGATATTTATATGGTGTACGAGAGAGTATAGGAGAGGCTAGGGACGCAGACACGGTATGATATCAGCCTGACCAGCTAGTAGGCAACATTTCTCGGCAGGAAATTGGAATTCTCCTTGCCTCCAACGATAATAACACTCTAGATACGTCTCCATGACAGCAGGACATGTGATAGCAACAGAAAAATGAGAGAAAACGAAACTTATATTTTCTTATCAAATACTTTTTGAAACTTTAATTCACAATGAAAAAAAAAACAATATACAAAGATGTAAAATCATGTCTAATAAGGCCGCGATGTGGTGTGTGAAATGGTGTGAGCTGAGAAGAATCGAGAGAAAATCAACAATCAAAAGAAATGAGTAAATGTATTTTTAAATACTGATAAAAGTTAAAAAATAATCAATTTAAGGGATCTGAGAAGTGGAAGGAACCGGATCTAAAGAAGAAGAAGAAGAGGAAGGCACCGGATCAGTAGAAGAAGAAGGTACCGGATCTGAAGAAGAGGAGGAAGAAGAAGTTGAAGGTCCACTGAATTCAATTTTCAAGAGTTTCGCCAGTGTTTCGTCGCAATTTGGAGTTTTCTGAAATGTATGAATACAGTTTGTAGAGGCAAAGCGCGCTTTGTAGTTTTCGTGTCTTCAGCCTCAGCAAAATGCCTGCCGCCCTGACGCGACTGATTGTAGAGGCAATATTGTAGTTTGTAGCCATAACCTCTACAAAACGCCTGCCGACTGCTTCTTGAGTGACAGTTCGTAGAGGTTAAGAGCACAAACTACAATATTGCCTCTACAAAATGCCTGCCGCCCTTGCGCGACAGTTTGTAGAGGCAAGTCTGTAGTTTGTAGCCTTAACCTCTACAAAATGCCTGCCGACTGCCTCTTGCGAAGCATTTTGTAGAAACAAGGCGAGGTTTGTAGTTTTTGTGCGCTTAGCCTCTACGAAATGCCTGCCGCGACAGTTCATATACGCGCATATTGAAGTTTGTAGTCCTTACCTTCCAATGTCTCCGTAAACTATCCGGACTCTGATAACAATATCCACACTTCGGACACTTGTACGCGTCGGCGTTCTTGTGCACCTGAATGTGATGTTTGAGACGCCGTTCCGATGTGTACTTTTTACTGCATTCTGGACATTGATGGACGATGCGGTTTTGGAACTGCAATTATCAATGTTTACTTTTAGTTCAAGCTTTCTTACATCTTCAAACGACGACTCATCGTCTTCCTCCTCGTGATCCTCTTCCTCTTCTTCTTTTACATCGAGCAGCGGCTGCGGAGGTCCGGGATTGGGAACGAAATTTGAGATCTGCGGTTGAGGTATCTGAATTCGTTGTTGTGGATTCTGAACTGCTTGAATCCGTTGTATTGGTGGATTTTGAGCGACTTGCATCCGTTGTGGCGAGACAACGTTCTGTATACTCCGAATTCTTGGCTGCGCCACTGGTGAGATGAATTGATGTTGTGACAAGTTTTGAAGAGTTTGATGATGTGCTGGAGGAGGACTCAACCAGGTCTGTCGGGTCTGTCGGACTTGTACGGGCCTTGTCTGAACTCGGTAGACACGCTGCTGGCGCTGTCCGGGAACATCGTAGACTAGCTCGTAGTCGTCACTCTTCCGCTCGGCAAACATATTTCTCATCGTTGTTAACACTTTCGGCCTATTGTTGGTATCGTCGTCCTGGAGCGGAAATTAAAAAGGTTGAATTTTTCTATTATTTTAATAAGCTCTTACTTCTTCGCTCGTCCGGAACTGTAAATTGAATTCATCGCCGCCAAAAACTTCGTAGCCAGGACCACAGGAAAAATCCTGTTTCCTATCTGTCATCTGAAAGTCAACAGAAATGATTCCAAAAAAATTATTATTTAAAAAAACTCACCGTAATCATTCAAAGGCGCATGCCCCAATCCTTTTGATGGGTCTCGTTGAACAATATTTTTGTTTATGGTTTTTTGTTTTTCAAGAGACGAAAAAAACTCAATGTGAATTCATTCAATAAAAAATGTGGGTTTGTTGTGATGGGAATTTTTTAAAATGGCCGAAGAAATTTGCAGACGGACGCGGACTAGCGTTTTTCGGCAAAAGCGATAAGAGAGTTTAAGAAAATTTCGTCTGCGTCTCTATTTGAAGTTTCGAGGAGGCTTTTTATTTTCTTCAGCGCTGCAGAAGTAATTGGAAAACTGCTCAGAGGCGCCATATAGTCATTGTTGTTCGGGTCACAGAGACATCAGACTGGATAAACTGTCCAGAAATTTTATTTTTTTTTGTTCTCCACTTTTTATATTTAGCTTTTTAAAATTATTATTAGTATTTTACCTAAAATTTTGTTCATTTTCAAGTTTTAATCCAAAATGGAAGCCAAGTTTTTGCAAACTTGACAAAATTTTTCTCGTTCCTTTTTTATTGTAAACGCGCTCTATCTGCATGGTCTAGAGAGCAAGAGAGCGCAGAGATTGGCGGCTTCATAATTGGGTGGTTCGCTTCTTGACGGGTTTCGCATGCGCACACTCGTTTTTAGACATTTTTAGCCAAAAACTGAATATATATTTGTGATTTTCAGATACAAAAATAACGAGGGATAATGGACAATTGGGCCGCCTATCATCAAGCACAGCCGGCTGAAAATGGTGAGTATTTGAGAACTCGAAACTATAAAGCTAGAAATATATATCGATTCTGAAACCAAAATCTAGAATAATCGTTTTCAGTCGACTGGGCACAACTCGCCCAACAATGGATGGCGAGCCGTGAGACAGAGGATCATCACCGTGGAAATCACTATCCACCAGCTCCACATCAACAGCCTCCCGCGCCGTGGCACCAGCAAGGACCTCCGGGACCGCCACGTAACAATTTCGGTCCTCCACCACCGATGAATATGCATCAAAACTTTCAAAATCAAGATTGGGGAGATTGGTCGAGTCGCGATGATCAGTGGAGGCCGCCAGGACCTGGACCAGGGCCACAAGGACCACCGCAAAATTATCATATGCAAATGCCACGTGGAATGGGACCACCTCCACCAAATTATCAAGGAGGATTCAATCAAAATCATCATAATGGCGGGCCAGACTCATGGAGAAATCATGGAGGACCCCCGCCGCCGGTTTCATTTTTTGGGCGACAAGAGCCTCCTGGACCTCCAGGACCGAATGGAAACTATATGGGAGGTCCTCCAGGACCCCACGGTTTCAATATGGGTGGACCTCCACGACCAGGACCCCCACAAATGTCTGCTGGGCCTCCACCTGGTCCTCCGAAGAGCCTATTCCCATCGGCAGCCTCACAAGCGCCGGCTCCACCACCTCGTCCATTGTTCGCCGCCGCAGCCGCTTCTACGTCTCATAATCCACCGCCACCTCGACGAGAACCACCACCACCGTCGTTCTTTGGAGCTCGTGTAGACGCACCACCCACCGAAGAATCTCCGTCCCCACCAACACCACAAGCGGTGCCACCTCCACCGCCTTCTGGTGCTCCATATCCTCCATATCCAGGTGCTGGATTTGCAATGGATAATGAGGCAAGGAAGAAGTTACCGGCTTGGATTCGAGAAGGTCTTGAAAAGGCAGAACGAGAAAAACAAAAGCAGATGGAGAAGGAGGAGAAATTGAGAAAAGCAGAAGAGGAGAAGGCTAGAAGACGGGCGGAAGCAGGGAAGAGCAAGTTCGATTCGTCATCTGATGAAGAGGATGAAAAGGAGCGGAATGGGAATGGAAATGGAAATTATGAGGATTCGGAGGATGATACCGAGGAGAGACGAGAGCAATTTGTTAGTAGTTTTGTGTCTCGAGAAAAATTTGATTTTCTTATCGAAACAGCTGATTTTACGAATTTCAAATCTGAATTTGAACGCAATTTATCGAAATTTCGGTTCCATGATCACATGAAATATCATACTTGTGACGGCCCGGAGGCCCGCTCGGCCTGAAAAATTACTGCGAGTTTTGAAAAATTGGAAAAATATGCCCAAACTTCGTGCTCCAGGGTTTTATTGAGCATAAAAACAATAGTTTTTGGTTTTGAAGCGTTGTACACTGTTTTTATAAATTTTCAGGAAAACTTTCAAAAAAAGTGCAAGTTTTTTTCGAAAAAAATAATTCAAAATTACTTGAAATTTCACAAGTATGGGAAAAATGATGTTCTAAGCCCGAAAATATCGAGTTTAGCCAATAAAATATAGTAATTTTCGAAAAATCAACATGTTCATTCCATATTTCCAGATGCGCTGTGTGAAATCCCTGATGATGAACGTCCTGCTGGAGACATCCAATGACGCAATCATGCGAATCATTCAAGAGGAGCTTCGCGAACACGAGAAACGAAAATTGGAACGAAAAAGGGCAGCGGCGGCTCCCAAAATCATCGGAAACAGCTCAGCACTGGCGGCTCTCGCATCTTTTGGTTTGAATTTTACGCATTTTTAGTTTCAAAGTACCATTTTTAAAATTCAGGTGATGGAGACGACAGTGACAGTGAGAATGACTCGGACAACGACGGCGAACAACGACGACGACAACAGTACGCATCGACGTCATCAACACTGGAGGAGGAGAATAAAAAGGCCGAATTCAAGGCACCCGTGGGTATCCCAAGAAAGTTTAGTATTGTTAAGACAGATACACCAGTACACCACCACCCAGATCAGGTTGTTGTTGATGGTGATGATTCACGCGCACAAGGTAAGGTAAACTCGCAGTTCATCATGTTATCCTTGTGGATTTTTTTTCTCGTTTCGAATAAAATTATATTTTTCGTTTGAATTTGGTTCTCTTGCAGATCATCGCCAATTTTTATTTCGAATTTCCCGAATAATCTTTATATTTTCAGATGCCTCATCATCCTCTCGTGATAGGGACAGATCTCCGGAGAGATCAGAGAAGTCCGAGAGAAAGAAAGAGGTAGAAGAGAAAGAGAGAAAATCGAGTAAGAAGAGCAAAAAGCGAAGTCGATCGAGAAGTCGTGACAGGGAAAGGTCATCCCATCGACGGCGTTCCCGAAGTCGATCTTCGGAGCGGCGGCGGAAAAGATCGAGAAGTTCGGAGAGGAAAAGGGATCGGAAAGACTCGTATCATAGAAGATAATACATTTAAATTTCATATATTTCAATTGCTCTCTTCCTCCCTCTGTCCCAGTTCAAATTGAATGTTTTTCTAACATACTCTCGCCTCACTGTATTGATTGTTGACTATATTGAATAGAATTAAATCTGGTTTTATCTTTTTTTTTTCGAATTTCAATCAGATTGGGCTCAAAGACAATTTGAAGTCCTTGGAATAACCTTCACTACTCCATTCGCTATTGGGTTATGAAATGGATACTTCTTGTACTGCTCTTGGGTCTGTTGGTGAGGACGGACGATATTTTGTACTGAGAAGGCGATGATGATCAAATTGTGGGTTAAAGTGGCGGCGGTGATGATGAGGAATAGAAGGTATACTGGGTGGATCTGAAAGTGAATGTTGTTTGTAGAGGTTAAGAGCACAAACTACAATCTTGCCTCTACAAAATGCCTGCCGCCCTGACACCACAGTTTGTAGAGGTTGAGGGCACAAACTACAAGCTTGCCTCTACAAAATACCTGCCACCATGAAGGACTAGATAAATCCCAAAAATCTTACGTAAGAATATTTGCTGGCCATAATCATTGACACGAATGCAAACAGCGCATGCTTCCCACAAATCCAATATGCGAATAAGTCGCCGTTCTCTCTATAGGTTTGTACGAATATGTAATATTCCGTGTAGTAGCTCGAGAAAGACCAGTATCCAATGAGAAGAGCGACTGTTGCACAGTGTCGGACAAGCAGAAAAGGGACCTCTAATGGCTTACTAGCCATTTCCATTGGATCAGCCAAAATCAGTGCCTGGGCGATCAAAACGTACAGAGACAGAATAGCCACACATAGTCCGAAGATCATTTGTTGAGTCGTTTGACACTTCGTCTTCAAACCGGCAAGACTACTCCAGATTATGCAGCAAGCAATTAAGTAGAAGATTAGGAGGAAGATGGCATCGAGTGTTTCAATATTGGAACAGTACATCGTTTGATAATAGAGATGGAACGCGAACACGTGGAAGAACAGAAAATTGGTTTTGGCATAAGTGTATGTGGCAGTGAAGCGGCAGTGGAAGCGAAGAATTGCGTAGATGGGTAAGACTAAATAGAGTAGGACTTTGATCCATGTTGCCACGCACTTGTCTTTTTCCAATGGTTCTTCAATGATAGTGGAGGATTTGGAGACCTCTTCTGGAGTGACGAAGAAGACTGATGGAACAGGATTAGAGGAATTGTAGCTTGGGGGATCTTCTTCTGGAACTTCTGGAGTGGTGTAGTTCCCAGGTGCATAACTTGGTGGGTCCGGTGGTAGTTGGGGTACTTCTCTTGTAAATAGAGAGTTCGAGGAAGGTGCCCAGGACATTTTCAAGTGGAGAACTGTAAAATGAAAAAAATATAGAAATGGGAAATTTGGAGCAATTTTGCTGTGCTGGGTTCAACTACCGTAATCTAATAAAAATCATATCTTGTGGATTTTTGACGGTAGGTTCGTGAAAATGCTACCATCGGAAACATGAACTGAAAACTGGTCACATGTTAGGTTATACTCGGAAAAATCTCATTTTTATTTGCGAACCTTTTGAATATGAAGCCTGAAAAATAATCAGGACCAAAATCTCAGCGGAGCCTCACTGTGAAAACTGCATGTTTTTTCCAACTTTAGCCCAAAGTCATAAAAATGTCTCTATAGAAATCACCGCATCGAACCGGTTCAGAAAAGTATAATCATGACTATATTCTAATTTTTTTTCAATTTTCGGGTTTTCGGGTCCCGCCACAAACCTACCAAAAATCTGAACCTTTTCTATTTCTCTGATTAGCCTCTATTAATAATTTAGTTTATCTAGTTGACATAATTACCCTGATACTATGAAAGCAAAAATTCACCTTGTCCTTGAAGTCCAGTTTCAGAGGTTGCGCGCGTCTTCCGAGGTAGTCGTTTGAGGTAGCAAGTGATAACTCCTTATACTTACTGCTCAGTTTACATTGAAATTAGAGAAGCCAGAGAAAAAACTAGCTAATTAGCAGACTCTCGTTTCTCTAGATGTCTTTTATCATGTGCCAAGCGGTGCCAGAGTACACATACCTTACACAATCACTAATGAGTTAATGCCCCAAAGTCGTGTGATTTCCCAGAATGAGATTGATTATTATGAATGTGTTTTTGAAGAAGATTTAGAGTTTGAACTTTTGATTTTTCTGCGTTTTTGGGAATTATGGAGAAATTGAAGGGATAAAATTAGAGATCATTTTCTGATGTCTCTTACGTGTCCCAAATAAAAATCTTGGTAATATCATCAAGAGAATTTTTGATGTAACATATGAACATATGTTTGAAGGATCACATGAATAAAAAATTTATCGAAAAGCACAAATAAAAAAAAGAAGTAAAAAATCCAAAATAAATTACAACAATACAGAAAAAAATTGAAAATGCAAAAATGGTATAATGGAGGTAGAATTTAGAATACTTGAACTAAGGTTTCTCATTTATTTGAAATTAAGAAAAAAAAGGAATACGATGGTCAGTTGACTGAAATAAGATGGGAAATAGACTTGAAGGAGGACAGAAGTCCAGTTATTTTATTTTCAATTTTGGTCGAATAGCACATTCTGAATACTTTTTCATGTATTTCGAAGCGGTATATCTCGTTTCAGAGCGATTTTTGACATGTGCGTCAAGAGGGAAACGTATTCAGAATGTGCTAATCTATCGGAATCAATCATTAACAAAATTGGACTTCAGCCCTCTTTTAAGAATACGGTACTGGGAGGGAACGGGAACTGGGATAATGAGAGTTCAAGTCACTGGAGAGGAGAAGCTGAAATTCACCGGGGGAGCATTTTTGAGCTGATTCACAGATCAACAGTTCACAATAAAAAAAGTGAAGTTGAGACATAGCAAGCTGGAACAAAAATGGTATAGAAAGAGAGAGAGAGAACGAGAAAATGGTAGCTGATTGTCAGTTTATGCAGAAGATGGAGTAGTCTCGGTTGAGAGCTGGTCAGGACAGCAGGCTTTTTTGATTTCATCATCGCTCATTGGAAGATCCTTGCAGATGCGTTTCTCAACCACTGAAAAAAAAGAAATATAAGTTCATGAAGCCCATCTGATTACTGTTGGATTACGGTAGCTACAGTAACCTCTTTTTCTGAAAACGGGGTCGGATTGAGCGGAATGGGACCCTTATAGTACACAAACAAGAAATAGTGGAGATTAGTGTAGGGTTACGGTAGTTACAGTATTCCGAAAACTCCACGGGCAAGCTCACTGAGCAATGACGCAAAATGAACTTACAGTGTTGACGTCCAGTGGTGCATCCACCTGAAGAGCATGCGTCCAAGAGGGTCATGAACAAGATTTGCTCACATGGTCGTCCCTTCATGTCAGGCTTGTCCACTTGCATCGAACGTCCTTCCCACATCTTCTTTTCATTCTCATCAATCTGAGGGGTGAAGGTGGTCTTCGGTCCCATATTCTGAGACTCCGCTACCATATCCTCGAAATCCTCCTGGTTGGTAATGACCATCTTCCCGGCATGGGAAGATGAGATAAGGAGTACGAAGAGCAGAAAAAGGGAGAGGATGATGGAGTTCATTCTGAAAAAAACAAAGGAATAGTTCAGATTCGAGTCCTAGTTCGCCGACAACTTTCGAAAAAAACTAACCTGCCAACAGCTGATAGGAGGGCAGTGGTGTGATAATGAGTCAGTCTCACGAGGAACTTTTTAGCGAATGTTCTGTAATTAATCACATGTTTGGGGGGAGAGAACAGCTGGCAGTTTCATAGAGAAAAAGAGGAAGGGGAAGGTTAAGAATTTCTATAATTTCAGGTTCTTGATTTGGTCAAAACTGACTTTGAAACCTTATAATAGAAGGACCCGGAGGGTTCGGAACCGCGACCAAGCTGAAACCAGCGTGTTTCTGTTATCTTCCACGCTACCAGAAAAGTTTTCAACTGATAAAATGTTCAAAATGTATTGCTGAACAATTTATCAGTTGGCCACAAGGATACAACAGAGTACAAATATGATCAAACTCCTTATCGATCTACAAATCCCGTCTAATTTTATCTCTACAAACAGTTTTGGGCTCTAGTCTAGACGGATGGCCCAAAGAATATTCAACGGCCCCAAAAATGTTCAAGCTATGAATTGGTGAAGTTGAAAACCTTGGCGCCCTTCAGCATTTTATGACTGCGTTTATGAAAAGAGGGAGAATTTGAAGCCGTTCAGAATTTTTCGGGCCCTCCGTCCGGACTAGAGCGCAATGTTAGACCCCAGCCACATCCGGGTACAAAAATTCAGCAATGTTGTGAAAATACAGTAGTCATAGCCAATTTCACAAGAATAACATATACCAAAAGCTCATAACATGATCTAGTTCCAAACTAGAGAGAAGGAAACCCACCTAACCCCAGAAAAAAAAGAGGAGGAATGAAATATGCGGAACCTCTTTCCTATCAGAAACTAATCCCCCCCCCCCCCCCTCTCTAAAGCCCTTGTTGTTTGTGAAATGAGGAAAAGTGTTTCTTTTTTACACAAGTAAACCCCACCCCCAACTCCCATTTATCATGAAACTCTTTCCTCCCTCCTTGACTATAGGATACCAACTGACACCATCGTTCCCCACCCTCCTCCTCCTTCTGCACAAAAAGTCATTCCATTAGGAGATAAGATGAATGAGATTGGAGGGACAGTTGGTTAGACCATTAAAAATGGGGACGATAGAAATTAAGAGAGACAAATGATAGAAGAAGTTGAGGGAGTTTGTAAACAAATGACACATTGCTCCTCCCTCGGAGGAGCCGGAGCCAATGGAGGGGAGCAATTAATCACGGGGGGAGGGGTTGTTTCATACTAGAGTGTTCTTTGATGGGTACCGTATTCCTAGAGTTTAGGAGAGTTTACACCGCGCCGCGGCTTCAATCTTCGTGTTTCACATGGGACGGACGGGTAAGCTTGGGAAAAGTTTAGTCACAAAAAAGTGTTCTTGAGAAACTGAAACATAAAAATTCAATTCCAATCATGTAAGGATGTCAACTATGACAGTTCACTACAACAGTTCTTATCCCGCTAGCGAACCTTTTGTGAGTTCTATCATGACACAGAGCTCTCTAGAGCATCAAACAAAAAACTGGAAAAGACAGGCATCTTCTCGGTAGGATTCTTTTTCGAAATGTGAAAATTTCATGAAAATCGCCCCAGTAGGATTGGCACTAGAGTCGGAAGCAACGACACACAGATACCAATGATTTTTAATAAGAAAAGATTGATACTTACACTAGCTAACGACATGATTTCACTAAAGTTCGGATGAAGTTGAAGTGTCACCCTTGTGAATATGAACTTTTCGAGATCACAGCAACGACATCACGTGAGTTTAACTAGCAGACCTCCTGATCTGGATGACCACCTCATCTCAAAACTACAGGCTCCGCGTCACTTCGCAATTCAGAAGTTCGAAACTGTGACGTTTCGCAACTCTGACATTTTGAAACCTGTTATTATGACGAAACGAAGGGGGTTACGGGTACAATTCGAAACGGTCCAAACAGAAGAAAATGGATAGACTTTTGTAACAAAACTTTGAAAACTTTGGTCCCAGTTTAACCCGGTTTCGAGCCGGTTTCAATGTCAGAGTTACGAACCGACACATTTTCGAAGTTGTGAACTGCGAAGTGAAGAAAAATCCAAACGTCAAAGCTAAGATTTTGCTTCTCAGACGATTCCTCCTATTTGAATTCTCCTTCATATTTACCAAGCTTGACAACAAGAACAATATAATCAAAATGTATTTATTCATCACATTAATTTTCTTTCACACATTGTCCACGAACGCATGTTTGTCCTTCAACACACGGAATAGCATTGAAGACGCATGGTGCTCTAACCTTGGTGCTGACATCTTTCTCACTCTTGGGATTTTCCTTGCACACTCCATGACCACGACTACAATAGGAACCGGGCGGGCAATTCTTCGGGCAATTTGTCCGTGTAATGCATTTTCCACCGTACCAAGTCTTTCCTTTGGGGCAGGAAGAGAAGGACTTGGGGGTGTTACTCCCAACGCATTTTCCAAGAAAGCAACTGGTGCCTGCAGGGCAATCCATCGAGGTGATGCATATCTCCGAGTCATTTTGGATAGCGACTGGCTTACAGACTCCATATTCACATTTGGCTCCAGAGTGGCAGGGTTTGGTGCAAGTAGGGCGTCTTTTGGGTCTTGATACATTCGGGATACAAAATCCATTAACCAGTTTCCCTCCAGGTTTACACATGGTAATTGGAGCACACCGTCCATCCTTACATCCGTTCAGGCAGTCATGGGGGCAGACGTCCGGGGACCTAGTGACATTTTTGAAGCCTATCACGAGAAATGGTACGCATTTCCCATCCTGTTCGGTTAGTCCGGCTCCGCACATGTTAATGTTGTTCGGATCCTGGCACTTATTATTGATACATACGGTTGGATCCATGCAAATAAAAGGGCAGGTTCCGGGGTACATGGGAGTGTCCGAGATGTTAACGCATGTTTTGTTGGAAAGACGGACTTGTCCTTTCGGGCATAATGGAAGAGAGATGTTGGGATAGGTCAGTTGGCAGGACACACCGAAGATGAATAGGAGGCTTAGAAGAATCTGGAAATATTTTGTTGTAGTACTGGTTTATTAGGAATATACAACAGGTTGGACCGCTATTTCTCATTCTCTAACCGTCCGAGTAAGCGAAATAGCTTGCACAATAAGGAGGGTCGCAGTGGGGCGCATTTCAACCTGTCGTATTTTGATAATACTTGATCTTATGCTATGCTGTCAGAATCGCAGCCGAGGCGACCTTGAAGAGCATAAAAACCGTGAAGTTCGGCAAAAAGAGGATCCGATTGAGTTATCCGTGACCGACTTATTGCAAAAAGGTCACCAGTTTCTCAGGAAACTTCGCTCTACTGATTCTAGTTCGCCCGTGTCCGTATGTATTAATGAACGGTCCTATGAAAGTCCGAGGAGACATCTAGGCGCCATCTAGTCAATCTTTTTTTTTATTAGTTCTTTTTAGCAGAAACTTCAAAGGCGCAGACCGATGAACCAAAACAACAACTAGAAAAAAAAAGAAACTCACCATTCGATGCATGATTCTCAGAAGGAATGAATAGATTCTCTACAGTGTTCAGTTCCCAGTGCCTTCTCCAATTTTTCCCAGGCACCACCTCCCACTCAAAGAAGACCGATTTTTGATTCCTTCCGCAATTTTATGGTCATGGGAAACTGTCGGTTTGCAGGAAAGAAGAAGGAAGAGCGGAGGAGGGCACGGGGTACGGTATTTTTTGTTTCAGTATGTATTGGAAGGTGTTTATCCGGATGTCGCAACGCCTGGAATTGTTCCTGATCGGCAAGAATCGCGTTTTGGAGCTGGAAATGACATTGAAAAATGAAAAAAACTATCCAATATCCTGGAACAATATATCATCAAAAAACTCGTTTCGAACCAGCGAAAACTGTCCTGGCTGTCCTGGAATCAGGTAGGTATAGCTCATTATTGAAGGTAGCTGAGCAGTTTTGAAGTGGAAACGGTTTATGGAGAACAAGACAAAATTAGTGTGGGTAAATTTATGATTTTTAGTTTGTTGTATGCCTGGAACGTTTCCAATTTGGGAGGAATCAGAAATACGGCTCCGGGGAGGGTTGATTGGTTGATTCTGTGATTATGCATGCAATTATTAGTGGTTCATTGAGTGTACTATGAAAAGTGCGGGCCGGACCAGGCTTGCGGGCTTTGCCGGGCCCTGCTTATGTGTTGATCGAAGCCTTTTTTCTCTTAATTTATTCAGGATTCTTCCAAAAAACGAAAACACAAGTCTCAAGATTTATTGATAAACCACTCAATCACATATCGATTTCCCTACAGACTCCATTGATAAATGTGTCTAGAGGAAGGCATGGAGTGTTGGACACCTTTAGTGACATTGACACATTTCCCCTCAGATTCCACTTGTCCTTCTGGGCACTTGATGTATCCGGGGAAGACGATGACGGAGGACACGCCCACGACGATCAGAAGAATTAGGATCTGGAATTTGAATTTCTAGAGTTTAAAATTGGAAAAAAAAACCGACCAAAAAGTTCACAACTGCCATAGGAAGACTGAAATTTTGCTTCAACGGGGCACGACGTGTTCAAATGGAAATTTGAAAATAGAACATTTACTGGCGCATTTTACGGTCAGAAGGTTTTGACGCTCGTTTTTCAAAAAAAGTGCCCTAGATATTAATTTCTTCACGTTTTCTCTATTTTTTCGGGGACTTCCGAGTCCCGCGGACTAAGTTTTTTTTTAGTTTTTCGATGGACTATAAGAAAATACCGCCTAAAAAATGGTCCAAAAACCAGGTGTCTAGCTCAATCTTGAACAAAGATAACTGCCAGCATGCCTGTTTAAGTTTGGTGGCCTAACTTTTCGAGGCCTTGGTCTAGAAATCCAAATTAAGTCTCCTTGAAGAACCACGAAAAAGACAGTCAAAATGATCCTCAAACCAAACTTCTAGCTCTATTTTGAAGCGAGTTATACCTTTTTAAGAGGGCGCAGACAGCTAGACAGTCTAGCTTCTCTGCGTCTCCCGCTCCCTCTCCTAGTGGTATAACTTGCTTCAAAATTGAGCGAGAAGCTTAGTTTTTGAGCATGTTGTTTGTGAGCTTCCAGGAAAGACCTGATTTGGATTTCTAGGCCAAGAAAAGTTAGGCCACCAAACTTCAAGAACGAGTAACTTTGTCCAAGATTGAGCTAGAAATCTGTTTTCTATGTCAGTTAGATTGGTTTGAGATGAGCTTTAGATGGCATGTTTTTCTAAGCTGTCCTGGAAAAACCTAGGCCATGGCTACTGTAAAAGTTAGTCAATCTTGCTTTCAAGCAATTTTTTACACTAAAATTGAAAAAAAAAACAGAGGTTTAATGCTCAAACTTTATTAACGATTCAGACAATCACAATGAATTCACATCTTGAACACAGTGTCCCATCATACAGGTCGTCCCTGGCATACATGGAGTAGCACAGCCACCACTGAATGGACGCATTTTAGTCACGCACATCCCTTTGCGACAATTCCACCCTTTCAGACAATCACCATCGACGGAACACATGTGGAAACACGTCCCAACAACCCCCTTTAGGTCCTTAATGTAACAGAAGTCTTTGGGTCCACACTCGTCATCGGTTTTGCAAGGCTCCCCCTCTCTGGTGAATGAATTCTTCCTGTTTGGAAGGAATTCGTAGCGGGAGGAGGATTGGAACATGTCGATTCCTTGGCAGACATCATCGACGCACTTATGGCCTGGGGGACAGAGAACGCTGTCGCACGGAATGTTGAACTGGCGGTGGGTAGACGGGGTGTTATCGGTGAACATGTCGATTCCTTGGCAGACACCATTGACGCATTTTTGGCCTGGAAGTTGTGAGAATTATTTGAGAACTAGTGACTCGTTGGAAGATCTGTTGAGGTACATATGTAGGTCTTGTAGCCTAGGTGGCTGTCATTTTGTAGAGGCTAAGGGCACAAAGACTACAACTAAATGGCTTGCCTCTACAATTCTTCCTGCCGACCGCCGAGAGTTTGTAGAGGCAAGCACTATTTTTGTAGTATTTGTAGCCTTAGCCTCTACAAACCGGCAGGCAGTTTGTGACTAGGGGGACAAAGACTACAAAACATGATTTTGCTTCCACAAAACTCTTTTCCAGATGCCAAGCTGTATACCCAAACTTCTTACCTGGTGCACACGGGGCGGTGCATGGCAGATTGAACTGGCGACGGCTAGACGGAGTGTTTTTTTCGTAGCGGGAGGATTGGAACATATCGATTCCTTGACAGACACCATTGATGCATTTTTGACCTGGAGCACATGGCGCGGTGCACGGAGGACTGAAGCTCATTCCATAGTGCACTGGAGCGCAATCTCCATTGACACATGTAGTTCCATATGGACACTCAGCAGCACAACCACCACTGAACCGACGACCGCCGCTCTTCTTACACTTCCCATCGATGCAAATGAATCCATCCGGACACTGACTATCGGCAGAACAGAGACCTCCTAATCCGTTGTCAACGATACACTTTCCATCGACACAGAGCATTGAGGATCCACATTCGAAATCCGTACTGCATTTCTTTGAGAAGAAGACTGGAGCACGGAATTGGCACTCGCCGTCGATGCAGAAGTAGTGGGGTGGGCAGATTTTGGAGCAGATGGATTTCCGGATCTTGATGCTGACACAATCACCATTGACGCACTTTTGTCCTGGAGGGCACGGGGCGGTACACGGAAGGTTGAACTGATGGCGGCTAGACGGGGTGTTGTCCGCGAACATGTCGATTCCAACGCAATATCCATTCACACATTTTTGCCCTGAAAATAGGTTTGAGATCACTTTAGGCTCGTGAAATTCAGGGCGGCCCTTTGAATCTAGGCGTGCCAGTTACAGTAAACCAACAAGAAAAAAGTTTCCCGCCGAATTTCCAGCGCGTTGCGTTTGCGGTTGCGTTGCGTGTGCCGCAGCCGTCTCATCTGCGGCAGATCGGGGTAAAGCTATTGCTCACCGTCGTCCATACCCGATCGTAATTCGACAGTCTTGATGATAAGAAATGAATTCCAAGGCTCAAACAGTCAAGCTTTGGACTGTCACAACCTCTAGCTCTTCCTCCCTCTATCCGAATTCCTTACCTGGGGGACACGGGGCGGTACACGGGAGACTGAACGATTGGCGAGTGTTGTCCGCAAACATGTCGATTCCTTGGCAGACACCATTGATGCATTTTTGTCCTGAAAATAGGTCTGAGATGACTTGCTAGTGGAAACCAGGGCTGCCAGAATCGTGGCATCTACTGTCCTAATGTTCCCTTCCCCAAATTCCTTACCTGGAGGACACGGGGCGGTACATGGAAGGCTGGTGAGACGACGGGTGACGTTCACAGAAGGAGTGATATCGAAATCATCCCGGACGACTCCACGGAAGATGATGTGGCTGGACGCACCAGCGAACAGAAGACTCAGAATCTGAAAAGGTACTATTTTTAGGGACGAAAATGATCTTGGTCGAAGTTTTTTTAGACCAAGAGGCAACCAGGAAGGTCTACGGGAAGGGGAGACTTACCAGAAGGTTCATGATTCCAGAGGAAGACTGAAACTTGGCTATCACTGTCGGTGCCGCCTTTTAAAGCTGGGTGGCTTGTCTTGGCCCCGCCCCTTTTTTCTTAGAAGCTTTTGATTTTTTATGATTTTTATGAGCATGAGAAACAAAAAAAAAACATAAATTTGCAGAAACGGGGCTACGGTATCCCTTGGAGCCCCCGCTTCCCATGCCCATAAAAGTTTTATTGCCGCCTCAATTTCCATTTTTCCCCCATGGAAAATAAAAATTTTATGAGCATGGGAAACATAAAAATTGAGATTTTTCCTGAAGGGATACGGTATCTTTTTCCATCCTGGACTGTTCGGGGGAATGTTTGTCCGGATGTCGTGGAGCCTGAATTAGTGAGGACTGGTTCTATCTGACTACATCGGATTAAGCGAGATATGGCCCGTTTGTCCCGGCATGGCCCGACCCAGATCGGTTCCGCCCTATATAGCATTAATCGGCCTGTTTCTGTCAGTTTGGTTGAAGTCGGCCCTGTCGGCATAGATCGGCCCAAATCGGTCTTGTTGGCCATATACGGACCGTTGGGCTCAATATGGCCCGATACGGTCCGATTAAACCCTAATTTGACTTCTGTGTTCGGATATGATCGGAACCGGCCCAATTCGGCCCGTTCCGCAAGAAATGTTCCGAATCGGCCCGTTTGTCCCAACATAATCCGAGTAGGACCGATTTGTCCCAATTCCGCCCAATGAAGCCCAAAGTCGGCCCGTTCGGCCCGGTATAGTCTGAATCGTCTCATTTGACCAAATTTGATCCGAATTGGCTTCTTTACCTCAGTTGTACTGGATCGCCTTGTTAAGCCCGACATGGTCCAAACCGGGCCATTTGGGCGGATCCAGTTCTATATAGCCTGAAAAGGCCCACTTTTGTCAGTTTGGTCAATTTAGGCCCGTTTGGCACGATAAGACCCGAGCCGGCCTAAATCGGCCCATTTCGGCCCGATGAAGCCCGAAGTCAGCCCGAATCGGTCCGTTTGACCTGAATCGTCTCTTTCGACTAAATTTGGCCCGAATTGGATTATTTTCCTCGTTTGGCCTGGATCGACTTGTCTGGTCCGACTTGGTCCGGACCGGCCTGTTTGACCCGATTCCGCCCTATATACCCCGAATCTGCAAAAATTTTGTCAATTTGGTCGAAGCCGGCCCGTTTGGCCGAACCCTGCAGGTACGGCCCAATCTGGGCCGATATGGCCCAAATAGGCCCGAATCGAATTATTTGGTTAGATAGGACCCTCCCGAAACGGTCCTTTTGGCCAAAAGCGGGCAGATATTTCTCGATCGGCTCAATCTGGTCCAATATGTCCCAAATCGGACTGCGTAGCCCGACTTATTTGGCTAGATGGCCTAAACCCGGTCCGTTTGGCCCGATCTGGCCTGAACCACCCCTGTGACGTCCGTGACTCTTTTAATCTGCAAAAATCTCCTTCCCTTTCAACTTGTAGTCTCTGTACCCATACTCAAACTAGTTAACGATTCATTCACTGAAAGAAGAAATTAGTGGTCACACAATTAAGAGTCAGATATGTTACAAAAATCGAGAGATTCAAGCTCAAAAACCGCAAATTTAGAACACAAAAAGTCAATTATAAAAACATAGGAACCCGGGAAATTTAAAAATCAATGAAACAAATTAATAAAAGTGATTATAACATTTTCAAAATCCACGTGGCAAGTTCGGCGCTCAGCACGAAATTCCGAACGGAGGCCACAGTTTCGACGGTGGACGCCTCGTGTTTCAGTTGGGATGGGGAGATTTGCGGCACGAATTGAGAGCAACATTCACAGTACATCGAGAGATTGTCGTGACGGACCTGGAAGAAATGGGATGGTTTTATTAGAAAGGCATGGGAAAGCGATGAGAGCGCAGACAGTCAGACACTCTAGCCGACTGCGCTCTCTTTACTTAGAGGCAGAGAACGCAGACAGCCAGACACTCTAGCCGTCTGCTATCTCACTGGCACTCTGGCGCTTTCTGGCGCCTCCTAGAGCGAGAGAGAGAAAGCGCGCAGACGGCTAGACACTCTAGTCGTTGGCGCTCTCTTGAAGAACTTACCGATTTGCATTTTGTGCACTGATGATCCTGAATTTGATAGGCGGTGAGCAACTGATTGAGACGGTCACAAATCATCATGTCAATGTTGTCAGAGTTGAGTTTCTGCAATAACAATGTCTAGATAAGCCGTTTTCGGAGGCAAAACGACACCCAATTTTGAGGTTTTAGTACTAAAACTGGCTCGAAAAGTCCCAAAACTCACATCTTGACACGTGGAACATGTCAGAATCTCATCGGTGGATGAGAGGAACACATTTGAAGCCTGAGAGCATGAAGTGCAGAAGACATTGGAGACGAAGAGAGTGGTGGAGCGGAGAGGCGTCATGTCGGCTTCCACTGAAAAATTGGGTCAAAATACTGGAAATGAGGGGAAAATTCATGAAATTTGGGCAAAAAACTGCTGCTCAAATCGACGTTTTCGAGATTTATTTTAGCTAATAAGGGTGCCGAAGCGCCGGAGGCGCACCAAGGGGACGAGAGCGCAGACAGCTAGACACTCTAGACGTCTGAGCTCTCTCCCTTCGCACCAACTTACCAACAACATTATGAAGTAGCCTCTTTGCATTATCCCTAACACCCTCCACAGCCAACTGAGCCGTCTGATCACAGGACAAGGCCCGACAGAGAGCATTGACCAAATAGACGGCACAATGAGCGCTTTCAGCATTATTATGCACCAATTTGTTGACGATTCGATACAAACGATGAGAGATCTTTTGGGAGATTAAATCCGAACGGAACGTCGCACCGGACTCTGGGTCGAATTGCATTTCACGATTGGTTTCGAGGAACTCCAGAATGAAGGCACCGACCATTTGAAGGAATTCGTCACGGATATGCGATTCGGTGGGCATTTCTTCGGCAATTTTCCAAATCGCTGTTGTTTCGTATTGGTTTTGTGGAGGTTGCGGTTGGGAAGAGGAGGAGGAAGTGGTGGGCTCATCTTCGAGGACGTCTGGGGATTCCATTTCCTAGAAAATGCGTTTTTAGTTGAAATTAGCTGTTATGAGGATTAGAAAAACCAAAAATTGATGAATTCAAAAACTCAGATTCGCAGATTTTCAGTTTCAAGATGACGGTTTTGCCTGGAATTGAAGAGCTCTAGAGGAAATTGGCAGGAAGTTTCGAATTAATGTATCAAAATCTTGGGAAATTTTAGCCATTAGATCGAGCAAAATGAACAAATACTCAACTGCTATGTATCTCTACAGCTGTTGTAACTGCTAGTGTCTCAACTGCTATATTTGGCTCTTTTGCTATATATCAACTGCTGGAGCCAAAGCTGTTGAGCACATGGTAGCCAACAGTGTGGTATGCAAATGCGCTACGCTGAGAAACAAAAGTAGGCCTCCTTGAATTAATTTTTTACGCCTAAATCTGAAGGATTTTTTGTGTTTGGAAATTTGAGTGCCTATAATTGTATCGAATTACGCCGAAAAGTTCTACGAAAAAAGTCCTAAAAACCCAGCAATTCGAAATTTAGGCGAGCAAAAAGTGGCTTATTTCCGTTTCTCAGTGAAGCGCGTTTGCATACCACACTGTTGGGGACCATGTGGTTGAGACAATAGCCATAGTAGTTGAGACATCAAAAGTGGCGAAAATAGCAGTTGATCCATAGCAGAAGAGTCAAGTATAGTAGTTGAGAGACTAGCAGTTACAACATAGCAGTTGATCACCCCCATAGCAGTTGAGTATCCTCCCCATTTTCCCCTCATTCCCAAACTCAAAATACCAAAACTCATACATCTTGTGGAACAATCCTAATTCCCGTATGATTGTGTGCATCCATCCAAAGCATCGAATCGAAAAACTTGACGGGAGTGATATGAAGTGCCGCAAAAACGACATTAGTACTCAACGACTGAATCAACATCTCAACGAATCCCTTCGCCTCCTCACTCGTCATTTTTCCAGTGTTCAGAACCAATTTCTGGGCGGTCGCATGAATCACTTTCGCTCCAATTCGCTCACATTCAGCACACAAAAGAAGGACTAATTTACTCTCGAGCACAGAAATACTTCGGGTTAGGGCCGAGTCGAAGAGAAGGGCGGAACGGGTGTTCAACCATCTGGAGACAGTCATCACCACCTCATCGGCATGTCGATTCCCTTGATGGGCAATGTGACGAACGCATTCCGTGAGCATTTGTTTCAGGATTTTGATCGAGGCATCGACGGCGGCTCCTTCGTCGTAGCACGCGATGGATTGTCTGGAAAAATGGAAGTTTTGTGGAGAAGGATGGAATGAGAGAAGGGGGAGAGAGCGCAGATAACTAGAGCGTCTAACTGTCTGCGCTCTCGTCGCTTTATAATGAAGCTAGAGAAAGTTAGAGCGTCTGGCTGTCTGCACTCTAACAGAGTGAGAGCGCAGACAGCTAGACGCTCTGGACACCTGTCTCCTCTCTTTCTCTCTCCCTCTTCTACGTATAAAAGAAGCAGCGAGAGCGCAGACAACTAGAGCGTCGAGCTGTCTGCGCTCTCTCTCCTTCCCCAAAAACTCACCCAGCCCCGGTAATCGACTGCTGCGCAATCGTGCTCATCGAATCAAACGTCACCACATCATCGGCTCCCTCCGCCTCCAACACTCGACTCCGCTGCACCAACGCCGTCACCGCAACGGCACTCAATTGAAGTTCAACACATGCCGTATCACAGAACGCCTCTCGATTCAAAAGTACCGTATCATCCACAGATAACGGATTCCAATCAATCGATAATCGGATGTCATCGAGCTCTTTTCCACCGAGATCCGGTCGACTCGATTTGGTCGCCCACAACGCGTGACCCGATTTTTGAAGGTGTCGAGCGTAGAGCAGATCCAGACCGAAAAGCGAATGATCCGCCGGGAGATTTCCGATAGGAACCCGTAGATATCTCGCCCATTCAAGGTAATCCGTGAGGAAGAAGAACGAGTTAAAGTAGTGTTGAAGAACACGTCTCGCCACCACTTTCTGCCAGTCTATCTGATTCAGAAGGGATGATGGTTCGTGGAGATGCAGTTGAACATTCGGGAACAACCCAAGGTTAGGGATTTTTCTGGCGAGCCTCTGAGGTTCAGTGTCGGAGAGCATCAGAACCAGGGCGGTCTTTGAGGAGAACTCTCGATAGGCTCTCAACGCCCTGCCCAACTGACGCTCACACTCGGTGTTCGAGGTGAATCGCTTCACTGTGAACGGAATCTTCTCAGCTGTATGTATCAATTCTCCCTTCTCCGTCGCCATTATCTTAGTGTACGCTGAGGTGTACAGAGCATCCATGTTCGGGAGTTGCACGTCTCCAGAATTCACAATATAAAGATATCCAGCACTTCCAGAGGTGTCCAATAAAGCGTAGACATGTCTCGAGTCCTGTGAGAACTTGTAGAAGAAGATAGTCCGGATATGGGGTTGTGGGAGATAATTCATCTTTTCCACCGCCCTCAAGCTGTCTAGTGTCATCTGATGACCACCCAGGGAGACGCCGTGATCCGGTCGAACTGTGGCACCGAGTTGTAACACGGCGCGGAACTCCGTTGGCACTTCTGACTCGTAAATTCCATCGATTGTGGAGCTACACGTCTCAGAGTACAGTTTATCCATGAGAGCCGTCAGCTGAGCCTCATCTGTCTTGAACTCATAAAGGAATCCTGGGGGTTTGTGATGTGGCAAAATCCGTCGAACAGTGTCACGATCTCCACGTGGCGCGCGGGAATCCACAAGAATCTTTCTCCCAATCTTCATGGTCACTTTGTGCATCTGACCCTGGGTGGATATCCAGATATTGTAGAAGGAGGCGTCGGCGGTGGGCTCAATGCTCAGAATATGCCATTCCCGCTCTGATTCTGCCTCACGGGCTCCACGGACTATGGCGGAGACGGCGTCGGAATCCCTGGATGCCAGTTTCTGCGCCTTTCGTTCTTTCCGTTGAATCTTCCATTTTTGTTTGAGGAATCCCAGCCAGGAATCGAATCCGTGGTCTGCCAGGGTCTTTTTCTCAAGGACAGGAGGCTCTGGGGTTTGGCTTTGAGTTGTTTTTCCAGATTTTGGGCGCTTCGCATGACTTCCATTCTCCTTATCTTCTCCATCGTCTTCAAGGACTTCCACGTCATCCGAATCACCGTCCTCCCCTTCTAATGGACTTCTCAACCGTTTCCCATTCATATTCGCCGGAGCTGCTGGCTTCTGACACTTTGCAAATATCTGATTAATCAGTGGTTGTTTGTGTGCCTCGAATTTATTCCGTATCTTATTCTGAAGCCAATCGGGATGAGCTACACGTGGCACTGGGTTGGATATCCCTTGAAGAGCTGCTGGAATTGTGATGATTTTTTGAATACAGCTTCCGAATCTCTCGATATAATAATCCCAATCCAGCATATCCCTAATATCAGTATCCTCATCGAAGTCCGTCTGTTTCGTCCACTTCCGCACATAATGACTACGGACTTTGGAGTCTGCCTTGAAAATCGCCACGGGGATGGCTCTCTCTGTCACGGGGGCTCCAATCGGATGCTTCGAGATGACGAACATACAGGCCAGTCCGGCGTCTTTGACCATATCGTCTCCGAGGAACTCGGCGAGCCGTTTGGCGGTACTAATCGATGTGGACTTCTGTGCACCGTACTCTTCCAGTTTACGGGACATACTACGATTCTCTGAGATCAGGTCGAAAAGCTCTTCGTCTGTTAGATCGGAACCATGGGAGTGAAGGATGTCGAGCCAGTGATTCGCGTCTCCGGCTACTGCTTTGTACACTTCATCGAGGGTTTTTCCGTTGAGGAAGGTTTTGAACACGCTGCCCTGGAAAAGTGAGAGTTTGGAAGTTGAACGAGATACAGTAGCTTCCAGGGACCCAAAACCCCTATTTTGCGATGCTTTCAAAGTTCTAGATTTTATTGAATTTGAGCCAAAAGTGACCAAGATACAGTATTTTTCAGAATTTCGTGGTGGGGCGCCTAATATAATCTTCATCAAAATCTAGTCATGATCCCACTCATTTTGGTGTTTATGGTTCGTTTATTCTAAAATTGATCTAAAATTGACAGAGATAGATGAGTTTTTAGCATACTTGGAACGGGCCGGCGGGCTGTTTGGGAAATTTCATCGACCCGGCCCGGCCTTGCCCGGGTTTTCAGAGCTGATTTTTCAATAAGCGATTTTGAGGGTGAAGTGGTGTTTCATGATGCTATTTAGGGTTGAAATGAAAAACATTGGTGTTTTTGATATTTTTTTGTGAAAGTTGAACATTTTTGGAAGAGTTTTACAAAAAAAACTTAATGAAATTTGTTTCAAAAATTTCAATCTGGGCCGATCCGTGCCGAACCGAAATTTCCTAAGTATGGATTATTTTTTTTCAGATTTTCGTAGCGAGACCCAACGAGACTCAATTACCTGAAAATGCTTAATAATATTCAATTCTCCACGTCGTTTCAACTCGAATCCCTTCATCTCAGCCAACGATCCGTCCAAATTAAACACGGCATATCTCTTCTTCAACTTCTTTCCCTCCTCTTTAGAAGCAGGAAGAATCATACATTGATAGGGACCATCCACCTCGAAATAAATGGAATTTTCAGAGGATTTCGAGTAGCTTCCATCTTTTTCAAGTGTATGATACTGATGATTTGTGAATCCCTCGTAGACTAATGCGTTCAACATTGCACCCGGATACGATACAGTGACCGATGATCTTTTGTGATTTTTCAGTTTAAAAGTGACGTTTTCGGGGAACGACGCGGGAATTAAACACCAAATTCCATCGGTATCGAGTTCCAATGGTTTTCCGATTTTATCCACTAATTTTCGTGCCTCTCGGATGATATTTGCTCCAGTGTGACACACGATTCCGGCCATTTCCATCGAAAACCAACGAGATCCTTTTCGCATTACATAACCATAGAAGGAGTTCAGGATACACTTGTGAGCCAGTTGAAGCGATTCGAAGAGAACCATTTCTACTGAAAAATGGTGGAAATTGGTAGAGATTTGAGGGATTTTGTAGTGAAAACTGTCAAATTTAGTGCCAAAATTCCAGATTTTCCACAAAACTTAGTGTTAGATTTTTGCATTTTCATAGGAATGCCAAAATGGCCGATTTTTTCGGAGGAAAGCGACACAGAAATCAGTGAAATAAGATCATTTTCACTGGAACTTTGCCAGTTTTTTGCTGAACATAGATCATTTTTGCGAAGAAACTGGCTGTGATATGGGGTTTTTCACTTCAAAAACCAGTAATTTTGCTCAAAAAAATTTCTCAATTTCAGCTAAAAATGCAGGTTTTTTGCAAAAAAAAACTGGCTGTAGTATGAGGTTCTTCACTACAAAAATCTGGAATTTTTGGTCAGAATCTGTTTAATTTGGTGTAAACTTGGGCTCATTCGAGCAGATTTTCTGAAAATTTGCCAAATTTCTGTTAAAAATCGTCGAAAACTGAATAAAAGTTCTCCATTTTCCAGTAAAAAAATCATAGTTAAATTCTATTTTTTGGAGAAAAATGAGCCAAAAATTCACGATTTTCACCATCTAAACCCCATTGTCGTTATATTTTTTCTCAATTCCCTACATTTCGAAGTGGCCACCGTCGACAAATCATTCTCCACCACCGCCTTATCAAATCGTCCCTTCGCCTTCTTCAGCATATCCTTATACTCGTATCGTCGATCTCTGAACGCTTTGACAGTCTCCACATAGAAATGATTTTCTCGTTGACAGATTGTCGTTTCTCTCATTTCTAATTTCGTCAAATGAGTTTTTCCATACACCCGCCTACAGTAATCCTTGACACGTTTCATTTCGATGGCCTCCCGTTCGGAACGTTCAAGCATATGGAAGTGTTTGGGAGGTTTTCCGAAGGATTCCGCCTCGAGTTGCTGCATAATTTGTTGGTATTCTCCACGAGACGCCGGGACTGAAATTAGATTTTCTATTTTAAAAAAAAGGCACTTCTGAATAGAAGTACTCACTCAGCTCTCCCCTCCACTCCCATGCCATCGTTCGTTTACACTCGGCATCCGGTTTATTGTACGAGCATCCCATACAAATCTCCTCATTCACCATTGCACACGGTTGAAGTCGATTCGTCAGAATGATGTTCGGGTACATGGCACCCACATCCAAATGGTAGATTCGTGGATTCTCGAGACGTGTTGGCGCAGCGATGAGTCCGTCGAACGCCTGCTCCACCTCTGCACATTGCTCGTCAAAATCGACGACCTGATCCAGGGAGACTTCAAATTCACGAGCCAATTCTTTTTTGAGAGTCTCTTGAACTTCAGATTTAAGTTGCTGCAGAGCGTCTAGTTGGAGACGGAATCTGGAAAAATAGTAGTTGGGGAAATAAAAATTTGGGCAGAGGTTCCCCATACATGTGGCTAAGCTGTAAGCTATAGATAGTCCTTTGTGGCGGATATTCCAACTAGGATTACAGCCATAAAAGCTATCAATAGAGCACACTTGCCACCATAGACTGGAAAGAATAACCGCAATAGTAGGCTGCCCATCTTTCTTTCTCTAGTTTCATAGTTGTCGGAAAATCCTGGCGAAGAAAAAATAGTCGGAAAAACGTCAGAAAACTTGTATTCAAAGCCTATGAAACGCCCGAATCCATGTAATTTTGGTTCATAAAACACGGAATACGCCCGGAGTCTCTTCCTTTTCGAAAAATATTCGAAAAACGTCCTGGATTCCAGGACTTTTGACATGTATGTCTAGCTTGACAATTCGAAACGGAATGTCTCAAATTTTGCCAAATTCACCCAAACTAATCCTTATAAACTCATGAATCCCTCACGAATCATCCTTGTTATCTACCTGGCCGGAATATCCGCTCTGAAAACCCCGGCCTCCAATGCTTCGACGTGTCCTCCCACATAAGTTTCACTCTCCACTCGATGTCCATCTTTACTGAATTTCGTCTCTTCCGGTCCTGTGTACTTATTGGGGAACACAATATTACAATGGAATGCTTCAACCATCAAAAGTGCCTCACAAAGTGTTCCAGACCCCTTTCTCAGAACATCATCAGCACCCAGAGGGATGATTGTGCACAAGGCGAAAACGAATGGATGCACATATTTCATGTAGAGGTAATAGGTGGATACGGCATCAGAAACCGAGTAATTCGCCAGTTGTTGTGGCTGCTCTCTGGCCATTTTGCACATCAGCTCTGGCTCCACTTCCACTGGATCATATCTTAATTTCGCTTTTGTCACTGCTTTCAGGTTCTGAGATCCGACTGGAAGGTAGGAGTCACGTTTGACCCATCGGAAGGCGTCCATGTGGATACAGTTACGTGATTTGTACTCGTCGGCAGAGTCTTTCGAGAAACCAATTTCCCGTTCCATGTTGAATCCGCGGATTTTGGCACGAGCCTCGACGAATGGCCAATCGAAAAAGTCACCGTTATAGGTGACAACAATGTTGGGTCGGACCTGGAAAATCGATCAATTTAGGCAAAGTTCTAGCAATCTGTGCCTAAAATTACCTGCAAAAAATGGTCGAAAAACTTGCGAATCAACGCAGTTTCATCCTTTTCATTCCACACAGTAAACTCTCCTTTATACTCGGGTTTCGGTGTATATTCGAACGCATTGATATCCGCCGAAACGATTTCTCGATTAATAATCAAGAATCCGCGGCCATCAACCATGTAGGATATCATCATAATCTCATCTGATTCACGATCCGGGAACTTCAACGGAAGCTTCGTTGTCTCAATATCGAACGCCAGAACTTTGGGTTTGGCATGGAAAAAGGCGAGATCTTTTTTTTTAATCGTGGGTACTCGATTCGGACCAACTCCCTTCACATCATACCAGAGCCCTACGAAGATCTTTTCATCGATTGAAACTCGCATGTGAAATGGCACATCGTACTCTCGAATATCAACGATTTGATTCAAAATGTCTCCGTCCAGGACCTCGGCGCCACTGGAAGCGGCTCCTTTTCCTCCAAGATTCCTTGCCAAATAGTCTGCATAAGCCGACTCTTTTTTGATTCTATCTGTATTTTTTCGAATGAGAGGCATCAAATCTTTTCGGACCTTCTGAAGTTCCACTGTACTTGTGAATGATAATTTGATATAGGTTTTTTGCAACCCTGACAAGTGATCTTTCAGGTCTAAATCTTCTTTTTCGATGTGCTCCACGTGGGTTTGTGCTCCATATTTTTTCGATAAATAACTAGAAACTTGAAATTCGAATCCGTCAATCGTCGCAATATAAAAATACGGGCGGAACGGATAACTGATCTTGAATCGCTCATCCATATCACTAATGAAGAAATAGTCGACGACTGAGACGATCACTTTGGTTTGTTCGTCGACCAACTCGGATGGTTGAATATTGATAAGGAATCCCTTCTTCTCCTGAATCCCTGTGTAACGAACGAATCCCAGTTTCGCGTCGATCTCATCGTTGGATCTGATCAGCGCTAGACGCTCTTTGTAGTTGGCGTCACTGAAAAATTTCGAGTTTTTGTGGGAAGCGGAGCTTTGACTTCACTCACTTTTCTACTGCCTGTGCGAGCAGGTCATCTTTAGAGCTCATCTGGATTTGATGTTATGTTAGTTTTGAGCTGAAAATTGAGGAATTGCTGAAATTTCAGAAATTTCGAAGTGAGTTTTGCATTATCGCTATAAAAAGTTTAGGTTTCGCGAAGAAAAAAACTCGAAAAACGAAAAAAGACACTGCCTGCCGGTTGCTACATCAGAAAGTGCGCCCTATTAGACAATTTCGCTGCTTACAATGTCGTTGATTGAGTATTCAACGCGCGAGTGTTGGCGGCCGTTTGAACTTTACGTGGCGCCAAGTATTTCCACGTGGCGGGAAAACTCTCTCGCTTAGAACGTGTATATTTTTAGGGACATCAATTAAAAAACAGTTTCGCCAAAAATCGTCCGATAGAGCACACTTTCTGATGTAGCGGCCGGCAGGAAGTGAAAAGAAGCTGAAAATTTCAAATTTTAATTCTAAAATTTCAAAACTCTGAATTTCGCGCATTTTCCGGTTGGCCGACCTTGTTTGGAATACTCTTCCACTAGCTTCTCACTGAAAATTTGTGCAGAAAATTGATTTTAATTTCAAACCGGCTGAGTTTTTAGTTGTTCACTACTCAAAATAATCCTCGGAGTATGAAAAACATCAAAGAAGCAAGGATATTGTTCAAAAACTCCATATTCTTCAATTTTTCCTGAGCAAATATTGCGCGGACTAGTTTCACATTTTCTCTTCCATCACGATTTTTTGCAATTTTTCCTAGGAAATTCGATAAAAGCTGTTGAATATCATTATAATTCGACCGAATATTCTGTTTTTTCTTTTCATTTTTTAATGATTTACAATAATAAGTCGATTTTCCAGCTCAAAAATGTCCGAAGCGGGGCCCTCTATTGAGGAGCCGATAGAAATGGACGATACGTTCGCACCACAGTTTGTCAGAGAAGTGAATCAACTGAAAAATCATATCAAAAAAGTCGTGGTAAGACAAATAGTCTCCTTTCAAGTCAATAAAAAACATTTTCAGGAAGAGACCGATACACGAAAGTTTTTTCGTAGCGTAACATCGAATCTCGGCGATAACACTGCATTTTTACGGGTTTCCTTCAATAATATGATAGGAAAAATGGAGGAAAAAGAGAAGCAATCTCTCATCAAAGAGCTCATCAAAATGGTGCATCACGTGGCTGAGAAAAACTCTCCAGACCGGATTTTCGTCGGTGCCAATTATGAGAGAGTCGTGGATCAACTCCTTCGATACGCCCATCAAAAAGGCACAATTTCCACGAATCTCTGTGCCGAAGGACTTATTATGACGTCAGATTTTCGAATGTGTAGTCGAATTGATCAGGAGAAATGGAAATTCATAAAAGATTGCATTCCGAAAATTGATTACAAAGGGATTCGGAATATTCTTCGGTACATTCTGGAGTCACAACTTAGAAGACTACCGTTTGCGCTGTCACCAGAACAAGTAAATGAGCTTCGGATTGTTGAAGATGTAGTGTTGCAAATTGTGGATCGGGATAATAACCTAATGCCACCACTGATCACACTGTCAGAGGTTATGCGAGGAATGCCCAAGCAGGCGTTGATGTTGCCGAGACTAACCGAGAAAGTAGCGAATATCTCCGTCCACTTCCGTCCTATTGCCGATCTAACCCATGTCTGTGGTCGTGCCTATGTCTATCCCATAGCGTTCCATCCGACATTCTTCCCACAAACCTCTTATTGGGAGGATTTCGGTCTGAACGTCATCAGTGCCTACGTTCAAGCTCATCATACACTGCCCTACCGTCCGGAGCACACATCGAACCTGTTGTATACCTTGTACATGATTCTCAAACAGCCACTGGGTAAAGATTCAGTAAGTAATCTCTAATGTTAATGTTTCAATAAATTCGAATAGTTCCAGTTCCAATCGTCGAGCAAATCAAAGTACAAATCCCACTGGGACGTCATGATTTCGGTCATGATTTGTGAGGCGATGGCCGAGACAGAATCGCTGCCCGAGAATGAGCCGATTCCCAGATATCAATGGGATAATATTGTGAATATTGTGATACACGGAATGGCATCGCATTTATTGTATGTTAAACATTGAAAAATTGTGGCAAATACTCACTTGCTAATAGATTTTTTGCTAGCATTTGCTCTTTTGCTAATAGATTTCCCACCAAAACTGACTGAGATAGTGTCACGAAAACAGCCGTGTGTATGCGAAATAATCAGCAGACCCATATGATGAAACCTAACTTTCCCTAACTTCCAGGAACCCGAAAAACTTCTTCCATGTGCTCAAAGATCTCATCAAACAATGCAAATACACGCGGGCTCGCGACGAAGTAATGTGGATCGTGTTCCAAGTAGTCGGCTCGCTTAACAACGTCGTCCGACTAGACGAATCGGTGCAGGAAATCGTAGACCTCTACAATGAGCTATTCGAAGGAAATGTTGTATGGATGGGCGCCTCCGATCATCCGGCGCTGTTCGCCAGGTTTCTAGCCGCAGCATGTACATGGATGATTTTAGAGAGAGAGGTTAGTAGACCGAACAGCCTAGACCGAGTAGACAATATACATAAAACACTTTTATTCCTTCACAATCCCATATCCTCAAAAAAGAGAGACCCATTTAAAGAGACAAAACACAACACCGTCAGCGACTTTTTCTATTCGTGGAAATAAAGCAAATCTTTGAGGGGAAGTTATCCCTTAGTGTTGAGATGTTGTGGTCCCTTGTAGGCCAACTCGTGAACTCCTCCATTGTACAGCTTGGCGACAATTCCGGAACGGGCGGCAGCGAGCCAGACGGCAGAGGCCGAGACTCCGATACCGCATCCAATCACGACATTGTCTCCGACCTTGATTCCCTTGGCGGCGAAGGCTGAAACGTTTTCATTTAGGCTTAGGAATCCATCTTTCTTCAATCCTACCTTGATCACAATCAGTCTTCTTCTTGAATCCCTTGGCTCCGCAAACCTCTCCAATTGGGAAGTGGATAGCGTCCTTGCAACGAACACCCTCGGCTTTAGAGTCTGGATATCCAATTGGGACCTTTCCAATGAACTCTTCCTTGCTACGAGCGTCAAGATACTTGATGGAAGCCAAGTTGTCGAATGGAATATCGGCCATCTTGGCGAGAATGTTAGCGTCGACTGACTTGGATTCGAAGTTTCCAGACGAGATCATGCTCTCTCCGGACTGAACGACTCCTTGGGCGAGTTTGAATGCCTCGAGACCTCCGTTGAGCACAGAGACTTGGGTGTAGCCGTAGTACTGAAACAAGTTCGTGATGATAAATGAAGCTAACCTATTCTCAGCTAGATGAAGAATTCCCTATCCCAAACTTACTCTGAAAGTCCAATAGGCTCTCGACGCGGCAGCCATACCACCATCCTTTCCACGTCCATAAAGAATCAAATGATCACCCATGAACACTCCCAATCGCTTGATATACGCGGAGAACTCCTCCGGAGTGTACAGACCGAAGCGTTCATCCTCCGTCGGATAGTAGGCGATATCAAAGTTGAAATGGGCGGCTCCATTGATGTGCTCGGCCAAATACTCTGGATTCTTGAGCTCGTTCATTCCGACACCAAACTTGTTGTAGTACTTTGACTTGTACTCGGCAATGTCGGCCTTTGGCTTGAAAGTCCACGAGCAGTCGAGGATTCGGACGTTTCCAAAGTTTTGGACAACCCACTTGGGTTCGACGATCATTTCGACAGCCATGGCTCTTCTTTCTTTTTCGATTGGAGTTGTTGGGGTTGAAAATCGGCAGAGACGATATAACACTGAGAGATTTTGGAGGGAGAGGGGGCTATTTACGTTGTTCTTATCAGTTTGGCACGATCTAAGGGGTCAGTGGGTTGGGGGTTTTGTCACGGTTTAAATAATATTATTGTGAGACTTTTCTTTTTGGAAAAATTGGAAAATAATTTTCCATGTGTTCAAATTTTTTTCCGTGAACAAAAAATGCAAATTTTGCATTTTTGGTCCGACAGACAAGAAAAACATTGCTTTCGAACTGAAAGGGGGACCGCAAGTTGTAGAGGCAAGCTTGTAGTTTGTAGTCTTAACCTCTACAAAATGGCGGCGGGCGCCAGAGAATGTAGAGGCAAGGTGCGCGTCTTGTAGTTTGTACCCGTAACCTCTACAAATTTTCTGCCGTCGCGGGAAGGTGCCGCCGCAGTTTGTAGAGGCAATCTTGTAGTTTGTAGTCTTAACCTCTACAAACTAGGCTACAACTCTCAAAGATCCTCGTTTTGGGGACAAAATTCTCAATTTTCAGTCTAAAAAGCATCCTAACAGAACGATTTGCGTCTAGAAAATGCCTCAATTTTTCCAGTACCCCGACAAAATGCCGCCAGCCAACGACACCATCAAATCACATATGCAAGTGATCCGAGACGGAGCCGAGAACATTGACTCGAGCAATACGGCAATGGTGGCTGTGGTTTCAAATGCCTGTAAGCTCAATTTTTTAAAACTTTTTTTTCACCCCAAAAACCATGACCCATTTCTCAAGTAGGCAAGCAGATAAAATGACAGACAGACAGACAAACAAACAGACAAACATACAGACAAAAAAAGCAGACTACAAGAGGAGATCATTGAGAAGATAATTTTGTCTGTCTGGAAGTAAGTTTGTCCGCCTGTCTGTCTGCTTTTCTATTTGTCAGTCTGACTTTCTGTCCGTTAGTCGGCATGTCTGTCTGAATACACATATGTATGTCTATCTGTTTGCCTGTCTGTACATCTGCCTATCCGTCTACCTTCCTCCCTGTTTCCCAATGAACTAACTAATGCCCTTCCAAAGTTATAGACCGAAACGACAGTAAAATCATGAAGGAAGTGCTCATTTCTCTATCCGAACTCATCGACAAACCCAATCCATCCCAGCCGACTTTCGAGTTGTCCTATGGAAGAACCGCCATTAATAGTTTTGATGGATTCCCATTGGAATTGATGGACGCGTTGTCACTTCGATCCAAAAAGAGTCTTCTGGCACACACTACAAACTGTCTGCGGACGTTTACCACCGGCAGATTACTAGTCCATCGGTTTTTGAGACTCTTGCACGGTTTGTGAGAGCAGAGGACTATGAGAATGCGGCGAAGGATGTGGAATCGTTGGCGTTGAGGAGTCTTCATGTCGCTTTGGCCTATGACAGGACACAGGATAATCAGGTAAGTACTTTTATTGCCGAATTTGTGGGTCCGCCGACCCTGTGCAACCAAGGTGGGTCTGAATGTAATTTTGTACAACCAAGCAAGTAACCCTCCCCGAGATTATCCCTATTGTTATAGGCTCATAAGCCACTATTTTGATTTTAATATAGA
>GL379877.1:187316-199204 GCA_000143925.2 Caenorhabditis brenneri | reverse complement strand
CCCACAAAATCATCAAATTTACCGTCTAATGGAGCAATTCCTAATAAAGACGATGGTGTTGGAGAGGATTCCATGAGAATATCACAACATACAGTCTCTATTCGGCACAAACTGCAACAAGGATAACGTACTGATGAGGCATTTATCTCAACCGAAAACCCTTCTCAGCTCCAGTCGATCAATATCAATTCCCAGTGAATCCAGAGCTATTCAAAATGACATTGTACTCATTTCTACGATCGGTTAAGATCACTGGACATGATGTTGTCACAGAGAACTCACTCTTCCCTACAGTATTCGCTGGTTATGGGTGGCCAGAGAAATCCACGTCATTCTTCCCGAAATGGGCTCTAGAAGTCATGAAAAGAAGGACCCGTCGACTATTTTCACTAGAAATCCTGAAGAGATTCTGAATGTTGTCCGGGATATTATCCTTTGTCAGAAGGGGTTGACACCCAATCAGTTTGTGTCAAGATATGGAGATGATGCGGATCCGACGACTATGTATTGTATGATGGCGGTGGTGTTTAGATTCGCTTATGTGTCGTTGGATAGTAAGCCGGATATTACGTCGGAGTATTACGAGTGAGTTTTTGGAGAGCGAGAGCAAGAGAGAGAGAAATGAAGAAAAACAAACCATTCATTTTCAGAGTAATGGAAAAGAAGTCGCCAAAAGACATTGTTTTAATGGGTAACTATCTCATCGACTACATCATTGCCGATATGAAAACACAGGATATCAATGAGCAAACTTTCAAAAATGTGAGTTCAAATCAATAGATTTTCAGTCTAAAAACTGAAAATTTTCAGATCGCCAAAGCGGCCGCCATCCTAATCTTCCAATACCAAATCCTCCGTGCCGATCGGTTCCTTCTCTCCTTAATAATGCATCCAGGAACCGATGAGGATGCATTGCTTTGCGTACAAATCGCAAATGAGTTCATTTTGACCCAAGAGTTTCAGGTTCGTTCAGAGGTGTAGAGCTTTCTTTTTGTAATTTGTAGAGGCTAAAGGCACAAACTACAAGCTTGCCTCTACAAATTGACTGCCGCTGGCGCGACAGTTTGTAGAGGCTAAAGGCACAAACTACAAGATGCCTGCCGCTCTGGCGCGACAGTTTGTAGAGGCTAAAGGCACAAACTACAATCTTGTCTCAGCAAAATGCCTTCTGCCCTGGCGCGACAGTTTGTAGATGCTGAAGGCAGAAACTACAAGCTTGCCTCTTCAAATTGCCTGCCGCTCTGGCGTGACAGCTTGTAGAGGCTAAAAGCACAAACTACGATCTTGCCTCTACGAAATGCCTGCCGTTCTGGCGCGACAATTTGTAGAGGCTAAAGGCACAAACTACAAGTTTGCCACTACAAAACCACTTTTTACAGGAACGAATCCGTTGGTTCCATCAAAACGTGCCGAAAAAGGATCAATACCCAACGGAATTCATCAAATCAATAGTTAAATATCATGATAACTTCCCAGAATTCGAGGCATGTGAACTCGTTCGAAAGTACGATTCCTCCGCCAATCCCCATATGCCAACCTATTACGGTTGTCTCATCGAACGGCTCCTTCCCATCCTCGATCAATATGTGTACGTGGCACTGGAACAGCAGGGATACAAGTTGAACCCACAAATCCTTCAAACTCTCGCCTTATTCTACAAATACCATGCACAACCCATTCATTTTATGTACTCTGTGTTGTACATCTCTCATGGAAAGATGTCGGGTCCCGACGCGAAATCTTTTGTGATGAGCTTCGCCGCTCAGATTGAAGAGTGCCATTTGACGGAGGCTTTTGAGAAGTTTAATCATCAGAAGACGTCAACTGAACAATTGATAATGGACTTGATCGATCGGATCACGGCTAGTGTGGATTTCGTGTTGACGCCTCCGTCGTTTGTGGCCAAGGATTGGAAGATGGCAGAGTTGGCTCCGGGCGCTCAGACATTGTATTTAGCGTGTATTGAGCTGATGGCTAGCCCACATTCACCGGAGGTACTGTAGATTTTCCCAGGTGTCTAGGCTATATCTAAAAAATCTCTTTTCCAGACCCTAGTATCCGCAATGATAAACGTGATGCAAATGAAACCGCACCTTCGTCCATTCAACGTCATCAACTGCATCGCCTTGATTCTCACCGCACTTCCATCCTCCTATTCCGAAGCTCTTCACAATGAGCTAGTCGCCGTTTTCGATAATGGAGATACTGCGAAATTGAAGTTCGAGGAACTCGTTTTCGATATTTATGAGGAGAATCTGCTGCTGAATATTCCAAGTCGAGTGAAATCGCTCAATGTGATTTCACAGTTTTATTTTATTCATTGCAATATGGTAAGTGGCTAGCATCTGGCTTATGCGCTTTGGTAGATTTTTGGCTAGTTTTACCCGAAAAACTAGTGATTTGACAAGCTTTTCACACCTCCAAATCAACACGAGGTCACCTCGGATTCTTTTTCTGTGGCTTGTACGCTCTAGTGATAATCTGAAGTTTTTGAGGGTTTTATCATAATAAAAACATTATGATGGATTTTCTAAAATACCAATGGTTGTCGATAGAGCGCGCCAGCCAATATGACGCGGAAGCTATGCCCAAATTTTTCATTTTGCTTGTGCGCTCTACTGACAATATTTGCCCCTCTTCCAACCATTAAAAGTCTCAGAGCATCCTCAACTACTTCCCACAAATCTACGTGCCTAAGCTCCTGGAGCACATAAAAACCGAAAACGACCTATGGTACGGTCTTCGAATCATGATGCCCGTCGTCCGTCGATACTGGGAGAATTGGGATAATCGGAAGCAGATGAGATCCCAGAAAATGAAGTTTGGCCCTCTGAACGTCATGAGGTTGATATTCGAAAAACTGGGATCAATGGGTGAAGCGGGTGTGGAATTCGATCATGACGCCCATCTCTGCGATCTATTCTACAACTGTAAATACGTGTTCACTGGTGACTTTTTGAGAGACACTGCTATTGCGGAGTTTGCAAAGTTGCCTGAAAAAATGAGAGATCGATTGAAGTTCTACGTCTCTCAGTCGGAGCCACAACAGGAGGACCATAAGGAGAAGACCCCAGAAAAGGAGGAGAAAGAGGAGAAGGAAAAGGACCCAGAGCCAGCTGCTCCAGTGGCTCAGCAGCAAGTAAGGACATGAAAACCGAGAGAAACGGTCTAAAACTAGCAGAGTTACTATGGCTTTGAGTTTTTTCAGAAAATTAAGTCGAAATCAATCTGAATTGATAGTTTATTGCCTAGTTTTACTTGAAAATTCATCGATTCTACACGGTTTTTGAGCGAGAAGGTACTTTGGATACTGTATCTGTGGCTTGTGTGCTCAAATGATTAACTGAAGTTTACTAGAGATTTATCAAAATGGAAGCATTATGATAAAGTCTCTAGAATCCGAAGGTTGCCGATAGAGCGCGCCAGTCACTTTCACGCGGAAGTTATGCTCAATTTTTCATTTTTCGTAGTGCGCTTGACTGACAATATTTTGTGTCGAGAGACTTCAACATAGAGACAGACTACAAACTACAATGTTAGCCTCTACAAAATTTGGATCCCAGTTTCCAATCTCGATGGACTCTGCCCCGAAACAATTTCAATTCTTCCAGACCCATCAACCCTTGGAATCCACCTCATCCATGCCAACGGCCTCCTCCGCCACCGCGATTTCCCAGCAGCTTCATCCTCAACATCCTCATCAACTACAACAACAACAGTCCCACCTCAATCTCCAGCAACAACTTCAAGAACTTCCCCCACTACCACCAATGCAGCAAGTGCCACAACAACAACCCCTTCAACATCATCCCCATCACCCTCACCATCCAATGGATACTACTCAACAACCCTCTCAACCCCAACAACCACCCCAAACACCTCAACACCGTATGGCCCCGCCCACTCCGATGGTCCCTGCAGCTCAGCCCCCCAGTTCGGCACAAATGGCTGCGGCTGCGGCAGCTCAGCAACAACAACAGCAGCACCAAATGGCCGCAGCGGCGATGCATCAACAAATGACGCCACAGTATCCGGCGCCAATGTTCCATCATCAATCACCTGCACATCATATGCCGTATGGAATGACGTCGCATATGCAACAAGCTATGCAGCAACACGCCGCGCATCAGCAAATGGTTCAGGGACAGATGCATATGAATCCGATGGTACTGTAGAATGGGAGGGGGAAAACAATAATCCGAGGAATCCTCTCGGCGAGGAGGCGCACAGATTTTTTCTTTTTCCTGAGAAACTAGCAAACATTAATTAGGTATTTCTGGGCTCGTAATACATCCTAAGTCTATAGTTTTTTATTAGTTTCACCTGAAAAAAAACCAGTGATTTGACCGCGTTAATTTCGTGTCTTTAGGATCCAAAAACATTCAAAATTGCAAAATCAAAAAAAATCAATATCTAAAATCTTCAGATGCACAATATGACACCCCAACAACAACAACAACAGTACGCCTACATGCAATTCTTGCATCAACAACAACAGCAGCATCAACAGCAGCAGCAGCAACAGCAACAACCACCTCATATGTGATAATTTATTGAATTTTTTAGTGACAAATTCCAATCATCTCACCAATGTATCATACGAGTATAACTGACCTAATCTTGCAACTATGTATATTTTAACTATATTTTTTTGAAAAAAATTTCTGATTTATTGACTTTTACTCCTTTTTTCTTGCTCGAAAGTCTGAAGTTTATCATACTTCTTATATATTTATTGACTTAAGCTGAAATTTGCCAAAAATAGACTGAAAACAGGCCCTAATGCTCCGATGGCAGGCAATAATGCACAACAGCAGGTGATCACTTCGGATTTGTATGATTGTGATTGGTAAGAACTTGTAGAAGCTGAAAAACTAGGAATTTCGGTCCAAAAACCAACGAAAATGGTTAGAAACTAGCAAAGTTACGACGATTTTGAATTTTTTGTAGAGGCTTGCCCTGGTGCGACAGTTTGTAGAGGTTAAGACTAAAAGCTACAATTTTGCCTCTGCAAAATGCCTGCCGCTGGCGCGAAATTTGTAGAGGCTAAAGGCACAAACTATAAGCTTGCCTCTACAAATGCCTGCCGCTCTGGCGCGACAGTTTGTAGAGGCTTAAGGCACAAACTACAGTCTTGCCTCTGCAAAAAGCCTGCCGTCTTGGCGCGACTGTTTGTAGAGGTCAAGGCTACAAACTACAATTTTATCTTAACCTCTACAAATTTGCGAAATCCGAGATATCTATTGTGACTTCTCTAGTTTTTAACAGATTTCAATGAATTTTGAATCAAAATGTTCAGAATTTCGAATAATCCGACTACAAACTACAATCCTCTCTTAGCCTCTACAAATCCTTTTCTTGCAGGTACTGGGGAGATTTGGATTGGAAATGGGCGGAACGTCTACTCCTCCTCTGCCCCGTCGGCTATTTTTTGATACGAGATAGTCGGAGTGAGACACATTTATTCACTGTTTCTTATCATTTTCAGGGTACGTTTTTGAGAGGTATAAGGTTGAAAATGAAGGGATGTGTAGGTCGAAAAATTATTTTCCGAAAAATGTTTGAATTGTTTTTTGATAACAACCTACATGGTTTTTCTGTATCAGTGGATAAAAAATCGAGTTTCACATCGATTGACATGGAAATTATACAGATTTTTGTCAGAAAATCTGTGTCATAATTCAAAAAATCAAAAAAAAAATCGAAAAAAAAACTGTTTTATTGATTTTCGACCTATATTTCCTGATGCAACCCTAAATGATATTTATACCAATTGATATAGATTTTGGTTATCTATTGATTGATATAAAAATCAATAAACGTTTTATCGGAAAATTTGGGCCAAAATTTAAAAAAATCGAAAATATTGATTTTATCGATATTCGACTTATATTTTCTGATGCAACCCTAAATGATTTTGATACCAATCGATAGAAATTTCAATTCTCTATCGATTGGTGTTAGAATCATGTTAGTTAGCTCAGAAAACAAGCCAAAAATCAGAAAAAAAATCAAGTTTTTGGCACAATTTTTTTTCCAGTTCCCTCTGGTGAAATCCTATATGATGTTTATACGAATCGATAGAAAAGTTTTTTGATCTACCATCCCCGAATTCCAGATTTTTCAAAATCCTAAAAATGAATAATTTTCCAGACAAAGTGTACCATTCCCGTCTCTCCCTGGAGGATTCCCGTCGGAATCTCGGCAGGCGGCAACCCTACATTTCTCGTGACTACCGTAATCTTGTGGAGATTATTGAGAGAGCTTTAGAGGTATTTATTCTGTAGGCCACGCCTCCTTCCCTCTTGAATCCCAAATTTCCAGCAATCACACAACGGTCAACAGGAGATGCTCCATTATCGTCGGGGTCATGAGGCCGAAGCGGCTCGAGTCAACCTGACACGCCCACTCACAAAACGAGAACTCCTCCCCTCTCTACAGTACCTCTGTCGATTCGCCTACCGTAGTAACCCACAGGCTCCGCCCCCAACCTCGGGGACTCCACCCACAATTTTGAATTATTTGAACGATCCGAAGTGGATAATACCCGATTTGAAGACGTGTGAGGAGCAGTTGAAGTTGAGATTTCCAAGGCATTCTTAATTTATTTTTGTGATTTTTTCAAAAAAAAAATGTTTCTAATATTATTACGGGTTGTATACTTTCTATAAAAATCATAATATATATGTCATAATAAATTATTTTTCTAAAAATTCATCTTTTTTATCATTGAAAAAAATCACTTTGAAACGAGTTAAAATTTCTATATTTTTCAGTTTTTTTTCCAGATTTTCAAATCAAGTTTTTTTTCCAGATGTCCACAATTTTCGCTCTTTCATCGGGCACATTGCCAAGTGCAATCGCCATTTTTCGAGTTTCAGGTAGGCGGGGCTTAGGGTAATCATGATTTTTTTCGAAATGAAAAATGCATTGCGCTCTATAGAGAACGAAGGTATTCTCAATAGAACGCGATTGTATTTGACATATTAGGAAAATACAACAGGTTGAACTGCGCCCCATTGCGACCCTCCTCGTTGTGTATGCTATTTCGCTTTCTAGGGCGGTTAGAGAAAGAGAAATAGCAATAGGAACGCGGAGGGTTGCAATGGGGCGCGGTTCAACCTGTTTTATTTTCCTAATAGGTGCTCACAATGCGCGGTTCAATGAAAAATGGGTCTTGCCGCGAAAAGTTCTTACTGTAGTAATTGACTATGCGTTGCTTGGTGCTGCGTTCTGAAAGAGTATTAAGATGAGGGGGACAGACATACAGACAGACAAATATTCTGACAGTCAGACAGGCGGACAGACCGATTTACAGACAGACAAAAGACAAACAGAGTCCGTACAGCTCCGCAAGTGAAGCAGAGAATTAATTGATACAGCAAGAAGGTTTCGCGGCGAGACCCACCATTCTGGAACTGCTAACACTTAAGCAGAGCCACATAATCTCCATTCTAAGCTACCCTTCCATTAATAACTCCTACAGGTCCACAAAGTCTCCCGGTCCTCCGTCAACTGAGCCGTCGAAAAGTATGGACACCGAAAATGATGGAATACACGAGATTATACGATTCACAACACAAAATTATTGATGAGGCGATGGCTGTCTATTTTCCAGGTCCCAAAACATTCACCGGTGAGGACACTGCCGAGTTCTTCCTCCACGGAAGTCAGGCGGTGGCAACGAAGTTTGCCACGTGTCTTTCGGAATTCGAGAATGTTCGGGAGGCGAGGAGAGGAGAGTTTACACGACGGTGAGTGAGGAAACGTTTGGGAAAACATACAGACAGACAGACAGACAAATCGACATACAAAGGGCGGATAATCAGGGAGACAGACAGACATACGGACGGACGGACGGACAGACAAACAGACAGGCAGGTGGATACACAGACAGACACACACACAGCCGGACAGACAGACAGACGACCTACAAGTGGCTGTCTGTGTGTCTGTCTGTCTGTGTATCTACCTGACTGTCCGTCTGCCTGTCTGTCTGTCAATCTGTCTGTCTGTCAGTCTGTCTGTCCGTCTATCTATCTGTCTGTCCGTCTTTCTGTTTGTCTTACTGTCTGTAAATCGGTCTGTTCGGCTCACGATCATCTAATCTGGATGCGTGTCTGTCCGTCTGTATGTTTGTCCATCTGTCCCTCCAGATTTCTCATATTCGGTCCCTTTTCATCATTGTTTCCCTCTACACGCTCATTTTCCATAGCACATCCATAATTCCCCTCAATCATCCTTCCCTCCTCCTTTTTCAATTCCCCTAATTTCCCCCGAATAATTCCCTGCAATTGTTCCAGTGCATTCCACAACGGCAAAATGAGTCTATCGGCAGTCCGTGGGCTCGACCGACTCATCAGGTCTCGAACGGAAAAGGAGCGACGGGCGGCGTTTGGGCAGATGAGAGGAGGTGTCAGGGCAATTGAGATACGGTTAGTCAGTGGGGGTATCTTGAAGACGCAGGAGAGAGTGCAAACGGCTAGAGTGTCTATCTGTCTGCGCTCTCTCCTAGGCAGAAGAGAGTGCAGACGACTAGAGTATCTAGCTGTCTGCGCTCTGACCAAATAGTTAGAGAGCGCAGACGGCGAGAATGTCTATCTGTCTGCACTCTATCCGAGGCAGTAGGGAACTCAGACAACTAGAGTGTCTGCACCCTCTCCGATAAAGTAGAGAGCGCAGACGACTAGAGTTTCTAGCTGTCTGCAACCTCTCCTTGGCATTGGAGAGAGAGAGAGAGGGAGCAGACGACTAGAGTGTCTAGCTGTCTGCGCTCTCACCGAAGTATTCGAGACCTTAGAGGCGCAGGGGGGAGTGCAGACGGCAAGAGTGTCTGCACGATCTCCTAGGCAAAAGAGAGCGCAGACGGCTAGAGTGTCTAGCTGTCTGCACCCTCTCCGCAGCATCAGAGAGCGCAGACGGCTAGGGTGTATAGCTGTCTGCGCTCTTTCCACTAAACTCTCTCTCTCTCTTTTCCAGCAAAAAACTAAAGGAAATCCTCGCGAAACTCTTCGTCATCATTGATTTCGGTGAGCACGTGGAGCTGGAATTGAAGGAGGCTCAACGAGATGTTTCGGAGATTCTACACGAAATTCAACGAATGATTCGAGCATGGGACGGTGCGGAGAGGGCACACCGGGGACTGAATATTGTACTCTACGGGCGACCCAACTCTGGAAAATCGAGTATTTTGAATCAGTTGGCACACGACGATGTGGCTATTGTTAGCCCGATTCCGGGAACTACCAGGGATAGTTTAGTGGTGAGTTTCTGGGGGAGAGAGTGCAGACAGCTAGACACTCGTGCCGTCTGCGCTCTCTCATGCTGTGTAGAGAGCGCAGAGAGCTAGACACTCTACCCGTCTGCGCTCTCTCATTCTGTGGAGAGGGTGCAGACAGTCAGACACTCTAACCATCTGCTCTCTCTCATTCTGTGTAGAGGGTGCTGACAGTCAGACACTCTAACCGTCTGTGCTCTAACTGTCTCTATTTGCAGACCGAAGTCCAAATAAACGGAGTCCGTTGCCGCCTGACCGACACTGCCGGTATCCGTCACCACTCCTCCGATATCATCGAACAAGAGGGTATCCGACGGGCGAAAGCACGTCTAGAAGCAGCCGACATCATCGTCGTCGTCGTGGATCCCGAATCCGAAAATCAGGATTTCAAATCAATTCTGAGTGATGTGACGGAGATGAAAAACGCCGAGTCGAAAGTGATAATTGTCAAAAATAAGACAGATCTGGGTCTACCGTATCCGGATACTCCACGTGGAGTCCAAGTGGTTTCCACGTTTGCCACGTCATCACATGGATGTGATGAGTTGAGAAAGTCACTAGAGGATATTGTGGAGGACTTGTGTCCAGAGGCCAATTTCTTGTTAGATGCACAGTTGTTGAGGTAGGTAGTGGGATTTTGTGGTGGGACTCAAGTAGATCAAAAAATGAATTTTGTCAGGAAATGGTCATGATTATACTCATTTTAACCGTCTTAACGCGTTGATTTAAAGGGGATCGGTTTCATTGAAATCGGACCAAAATCGAATAAGATATAGTAGTTATTAGATTTTCGTGGTGGGACCCAAATATACGAAAATTCAAGTTTCTTAGAATGCAGTCATATTTATACTTATTTGAACAGTCTTGACGCGCTGATTCCAACAAGATCGATCGCATCGAAAACAGACCAGAACTGACGGAGATACGGTAGTTATTAAATTTTCGTGGTGGGACCCAAGTAGACCAAAAATTAATTTTTGTCAGAAGCTAGTCATGATTATATTCATTTGAACCGTCTTGACGCGCTGATTTCAAACATATCGGTCTCATCGAAATCAGACCAAAACTGATGGAGGTACGGTAGTTTTTTGGATTTTCGTGATGGGACCCAAGTAGACCAAAAATGTAATTTTGTCCAAACCTAGCCATGATTATACTTATCTAAACCGTCTTGACATGCTGATTTCAAAGAATTCGGTTTCACCAAAATCAGACCAAAACCGACTGAGATACTGTAGTTTTTTTGGTTTTCGTGGTGGGACCCAAATATCCAGAAAAAAATTTGAGGTTTTTCAAAGGCATGTCTTGTTTATATTCATTTCAACCGTCTTGACATGCCGATTTCAAAGAAATTGGTCTCACCGAACTCGGACTAAGACTGACGGAGATAATGTGGTTATTGAAATTTCGTGGTGGGACCCAAAAATCATAAACTTGAATTTTTTGAAGCTATGGCTTGTTTATACTCATTTGAACCGTATTGACATGCTGATTTCAAGGAAATCGGTCTCATCGAAATCGAACCAAGACTGACCGATGTACGGTAATTGATAGATTTTCGCGGAGGGACCCAAGTACCCTAATTTTGAATTTTTTCAATTCTATGGCTTGTTTATACTTTTTTGAACTGTCTCGAGGCGTCGAATTCAAATTTAGCATTTTCATGAAAATTCATTCAAAACATATCTAGATACGCTAGCTTTTTTTATATCCTCCCGCAGTTAGGTCCCTCCAAGATGACTTCAGATGATCCTTGATCCATAGAATTCTCCAGAATATGATTTCTGATACATTCTCATCTCCTCTAATTAATGATTACCAAGAAGAAAGAAACAAGAAATCGGATACTTTATTCCCCCGTCTCTTCCCCTCCCCAATTTGACTCCTTTCCTTAGCCTCAACACACACTTCTTCTCTTCAGGAAGGCATCCTTCTTCTGAAGAAAAGAAGAAGGAAAACTTCTTCTTCTTCTCATTTTGCAGGCGATGCTCGAATGAGTTGACATGCTCCGTGTTATGTCAAGACGCCGCCATCATGTGCTCACACATCGAAACTGCTTTGGACCAAATTGGCGAGTTGACGGAGGGCGGAATTGTTACCGAGAACGTGTTGGATGACATTTTTAGTCGGTTTTGTATTGGCAAGTAGAGAGATGAATTCGTTCTGTTTTTTGTTGTTTTTGTTTGAATAAAGATTCTTTGTTGGTTTATATAGATAGACAGATGGGTAGATGGATAGACGGATAGACAGACAGACAGGTTGATAGGAAGATGGGCAGGCTAGGCAGGCAGAAAAATCGAACAGACTGGCAAACAGCTAAGCAGACAGACAGACTGAGAGATGAACGGACATTCAGAAAGACAGACTGCCACAGTAAGACGGGAATGTAGGCAAAGGGGAAGACAGACAGACAGATGGACAGACATACCAGCAAGTAGGTGGACAGACAGAACGGAGGACAGATAGACAAACAGCTAAGCAGACAGAAAATCGGATAGACAGACAAACAGACATACTGAGAGACAAACAGACATGCAGATAGACAGACCGACACACACAGAGTCAGATCGACAGGCAGCAAAACCGAAAAAACAAACTCACTGAAAGTCAG
>GL379877.1:57579-175998 GCA_000143925.2 Caenorhabditis brenneri | reverse complement strand
GAAAATCACTTCTTTGATTCCATATCAGTTCCGAAATTGGAAAAAGAAAGAAAAAAGTAAAAATAAATGAATAATTATCAAAAAACTGAAAAATAACAAAAAAACAAAAAAGAATTTCATAGTGGGGAAACGAACCCAAGACCTCTCGCACACCGTACTACACCACAACCCCGCAGCCAACCGCTCATCGAATTCCGTTGCCTTGCCGGGTAGTGAGGAGAGTGCGACGCGCAGAGAGGGGGCGCCACGTCGACAACGCATTAAAAATGAGGGGGCGGAGTCAGATTTTCAGATGAAGATTTCCAGACTCACAGGCCCCAGTGAGGGCTAGAAATTTCAGAATCCACTCACAGAAGCCTCTACTTTCAGACCACCAATTTATAGAAAATTCCCAACCCATGTCTAAAAACGATTCCCTTGTCAACTGCTATTTTTCAACTGATATGTTGTAACTGCTAGTGTCTCAAGTGCTATATTTGGCTCTTCTGCTATGGATCAACTGCTATATCCATAGCAGTTGAGACATCAAAAGTGGCGGGAATAGCAGTTGATCCATAGCAGAAAAGCCAAATATAGCAGTTGATCACTCCCATATCAGTTGAGTATTAGTAGTAGATTTCATAGAATTTGCCTAAAAGTGCTATAGTAACACTTTCTTCGTGGCGAGACCTTCAGTGTGCCTTTACGGTATCTTTTGACTTGATTCGACCGTTGAACGATGGTTAGCCCGGAAAAGCCGGAAAAAAATTCAGAACAATCGGAAAATTTCCGGGAAAAACAACGGAAAGTTGGAAAAAATCCGGAAAAAATCATGGGAAAGTCGGAAAAATCCGATGAATCGGAAAATTTCCGGGAAAAACAACGGAAAGTTGGAAAAAATCCGGAAAAAATCATGGGAAAGTCGGAAAAATCCGATAAATCGGGAAATTTTCCGGGAAAAAACAACGGGAAAGTTGGAAAAAAATCCGGAAAAATCGGAACATTTTCCGGAAAAAATCCGGTAAAATCAGAAGATTTTTCGGAAAAATCGTAAAAAATTCGGAAAAAATCGGAATATTTTCCGGAATTTCCGCGGAAAAAAAATTATTCGGGAAATTTTTTTAGAGACCATTCACAGTAGCAGAGGCAAGAACTAGAAACACGCTATCTGCGTCTCTCACTTTCCTACAGGGTGGCCGATAAGTATGTAGAATTTCATTTTCCGGTTTTCTTCGAATCTGGACATTGGGTATTCAAAGCAAACTGGTTTTTTGATCAATGAGATGCCATTAATAAGTTTTCCAAAAAAAATTTGGAAGTTGGAACCCTCCGCAATGATCCACGCTTCCAGACGCTCCGGAACAAAAGAGACAGTGCGCCGGAGGCAGTAGCTACCTATTTCGGGTCATGCCTTGAGACATACCTTCTTGATATAGTTGATATTTGGACGGGAGTAAGCCATGATCTGGCCCTCCAAGAGTCTCAAACAGAAAAATCCGAAAAGATTAGATAAGAGAAGAAATCTGACCAGGTACCGTCGCCACAGAAACCAGGAAAAGATCCTTTAAGTACTGATTTCGTTGTTTTGAACAATGCGATGGAGTCCAAGCGTGTTATAAAGTGGGAAACAGCTGGTCGAAGTTTTTAATGGGCCATAAAAGTGCAAAACCTACTTTCTGTACATTTACGAACTGAGTTTCACATTTCTGCGATGAAAACCAACTGAATTTTTCATTATGATATCAGTGAGACTCAATCTATGACAGACTTCGAAAAAAGCTGGTATCAGGCCAATTTGCGTTTTGAAGTCATTGCTCAGTGCTTTGACAACAATTAAGAATGTTTTTCGAAGTTTAGGATTGCCACCATTATGAAAACCTATTCATTAGACCAGAAGCGGCGCACCTTGCCTGTTTTTCATGTGTGACGTGTTGTTGGAATGTCCTCATAATTTGGTTAAAATTCAAAATTATGTCTAATAAGTTTTTTTGCTGTTTATATACATCCTATATTTTGGAAAATTATCAAAAGTTTTTGAACTGGTTGAAAATCTGGCTTAACAACACGCCAGGATCACCCAGAAAACAATTCTACATACTTATCGGCCACCCTGTATACTCTCTCTCTCTTTCCCAATCAAATCCCTTGCAGGAACCTCCAAGAATACCGTGTTCGAAAAGCGCAACACGTATCCGTCCGCGAGCAGGACATGCTCAAATACCTAGCCGCAATGCTGGCTCTCACCATCACCGGCCTCATGGCCTGGACCGTTGGCTCATGGGGCGATACGGCACTTTGGAGGACGGCGTGGCCACAGTGTCTGATGCAGGGATGGCATGTGATATGGCATGGCTATGAGCTGTTATTCCTTCTGTATGCAGTCAGATTGTGCTATAAAGCGAGGAATAGTGACTGGTTGGAGAGGTGGCAGTTCACTGTGGCTGTATGTTTGGAGGCAGTCATCACTTTGATGGCTAACTTGATTAGGTTTGATTTTCAGGCTGACTTTCGTATTCAGATTCTGATTTCTCAGGTATTCTATTCGAAATTCTGGACGAGCCGACACATTATTCATCGTCTCTTTTGTCCATCTGCAGTTAACTGTTTCTGTGAATATTGTGATTATAGTTGCACCTAAATTCTATTTGGTGAGTTATTTATCTCCAGAATCGAGATTCATATTCTGAAATTGCAGTCCAATGGAGAACCGAGCCGACGATCGATGACACTTGGAGGCCACTCGGGGCGTGCTCACCCGTCACTGGCCAAACTCCGTGATAACATTCTCAACGGAACCATCGACTTTGCAGAAGTTCCGATCGTTGACATGAATCCCGAAGATATTCGGGTAAGTGAGTAGTAGTCTGTGTGAGGAAGAGGAAGTGACTCTTCTTCCTGTTTTCTATTGTTTTTCTTCTTCTTTACTCACTCTCTTATTATTCAGGCTGAGCTGAAGCGTGTCTACACGCAACTGCGCATGTACAAGCTGAAGAATTTGTATCAGGATAATCCGCACATTTCCAAAAAGCGGGGTGGGAAGAAATGGAGCGATAAGAATACCAAAGCGGCACGTCGGATCTCGATACCGTCGTGTTCGCCACAAACGAAACGGATAGAGGAGGACGAGAAGAGTGATTTGACTGTGGAGTCCTCGCCACACAACATCTATTTGAGCAATTTCAAAGGAGTAAATGTGAATAACATTGAGCAACACAATTCAGTTCGGGTCTAGAAGCTCACTTATATTTTTTTCGCACTTTTCATTGTTGTTTTTCTGTTGATAATTCTCTTCCGGATGATAATTATATATAAATATTTTAATTTATAACAAAATCCTTTTATCGATTCAACCTTTCATCTCATGCGATACAGGATTTGATGTCAACAAAAATGGTTTATAATTTCAAAGAACAAACATTTTATGAACGTGGTCCTGGAGCTCCTGGGCGAGCAGCAGCGGCGGCGCGTTGTCCGAAACGTGGTGGTGGGTTGCGGTCTCTTCTGGCCTCACGGGATCTGTTTCTGACGACCTTGCTGTGGATGGCGCAGGCGATGCAGTAGTGGAGCTTGTGGTAGAGCTTTGGAAGAGCGTACGCTGAAAAATATCATTCATGAAGAAATGAAAGGAATTTTCATTAATTTTTTAAATTGAGATTTGAAAATCAGTCTCTAGTAAGTTTGTTAGGGGACCGCGGATAAAAAAAATGTCTTGCATTACAAGGCCGCCTCAGACATCAAAAAGATCCCACCGCTAGGAAGCTCGACATTGAAATACCAAATTCGAAAGCCTTGTTTCCTGGCAAAAAATCCGAAAACTCACAGGTGTAAGCGGAAGCATCTCCAATATCTCTGACGGCAGCAGCCTCAACGATGTTTCTGACGACGAACTTCTTGATGGCCTTATCCTTTGGGCAGCAGCGTCCGCAGTTGGTGCAACGGATGAACGCGACGTGTCCGCGGTTCTTCTTGTTTCTTCCGTGGTTACGTCTCTTGAACGTCATTGTACCCTGAAAAAAGAATAATTAGCAGCGGAAGCTACAAAGAACACGATTTAACGACGGAAGAAAAATTCGAGCATAAATTCAAAATTTTTGCAAACTTCAAAAAAAAATTCAAATACTAAAACGCCTAAAAATCAATTTTTGTCAGTCTAATCTAGGTAAAACGCATATCAATCGATTCAGCAAATTCGATTTTATTTGCTTAGTCAAATTTCGAAGCAAAATTATCAAATTTTTCATTAAAAAATCAAAAAATTCGTTTAGGCCAGCGAAAAAGAGTGCTAAAATTGAAGGGGAGGCATTGAAACTGGCCGCAAGTACGGTCGCCTGCACATCTAACTACTTGCGCCTTTAAACTCGGCCATGGCCGGCAAGCGGTTTTTTCTCTTCCACTTGGAAAAAATGAAAATTTTCGCGGAAATTTTTGACGAAAAAAGCTGGAAATTGAGAGAAATTCTTGTGAAAAACGTGAAAAGTATAATTAAACAAAAAAAATTGAACTGTTTAGAAGCTAAAAGTCAATATTATTTTACTTGGGAAACCGAAAGAATAGTTTCTTTTCAATTTTCAAAAAAAGCACAAAAAGTTTATAGTTTTACAAGTTTTTTACAGTGAAAACAGAAAAAAAACCATTCAAAATCAGAAGAAATTTCAATAAAGCAGGAAAATGAGGAAACACTTCAACTACTCTCGCTGGTTCCCATGGTAACGGGTGCTCCCAGAAAGGGGCATCGATTCTGAATTCATTTCTTAGAACACAAAAACTAAAATGTTCACAACTACAGATACATTAACTAAGTATTTCCAGTGTTTAGTGGGTCACTTTGCAATGTCTACTATTGTTATTTTCGATCAGGTCTGTGCAAAAACAACGGTTTTTCTAAATTTACGCCATTTTAAGGCTCCATATCTCGAAGCATCCGTTTTTGGAGGAGCGCCAATCGCCGAAGAATCCCGAATCGGTTTCACAGTTTGTCTAGTTCTCACAAAAATCGCTTTGCTCGTGGAATTCGCCTCAATGGCCATCGAGCTACCTTCAGTCCCTCGTTCAATATTTTCCACATTTTCTCATACAGTTTCCACGTGTCTTTTTCTTCTGTTTATTTATGATTGTCATCCGACTTCTCATTTTTGGCTGCTTTTCGCTTTTCTGTCCCTTCCCACATTTGTGCTCGCCGTACATGCTATTGTCGGGGCGATATCGAGTCGCCGCCAGAAAACAGATTGATAAAATTTCTTGTTGTTTTCCCAAATAGACTAACATTAGACGGGGGAAAATGTGTATTGTAAATGACTGAATTCAATAAATCTGTACGGAGAATGGGAAGGAAGACATCAATCAGGGGAACTCTTTCAAGACAAATAATGACGAGACCATATGAAGCGGGAACTAAAGTTTGGGATGAAAAGTATTTGAAAAAAAAGAGGATAATAAAAAGAAACTAATAAAACTCAATAGATCACAGTCCATTTTCTTTCGAAATTCTAATTATGTGAGCTGATGAGGGGGTGAAAACAATGAAAGTTCGAGTCAATTATTCAGGACAAAAAAACTGGGAGAAAGAAGAAAATAGTAGTAGGTAGGTAGGGTGAAGGAGAATGTGGGGCCAAGTTTGAAATCCTAAGAAAACAGTGAAGAGAAGTGAACAACAGACAAGAAAAATGGGATAAAATCGTGATGGGAAATTAAGACTGTTGACATTGAACTCCTTGTGGTCCATGTCCGTGTCCACCACTGAATCCTCCATGTCCATGTCCTTCATATTCTTCACGTTCTCCGAACATCTGACGGGATGCTCGTGGATCCAACTCTGTGAGCTCAACAACTTCTGCCTCGTCGTCAATGATTTCTTCTTCTGAAATTATTGATTATTATTATTTTTTACTCATTCGGATATCTCTGAAACTCACTCTTTCCTGGCAGCAAATCGGCAAGCTTCTTCGCTGCATCCGGGTTGATTTTATCAGGGAATTTGACATCAAACTGAACAAGAAGATCTCCTTTATCGGTTGGTGCTCTGCGCATTGGCATTCCTTCGTTATGGATCACTTTAACATCAGCATGTGCAATAACCTCTCCAGGAAGAACACGATAGTAGATGACGCGTCCGTCGAGGGTGGTGATGGTGCGAACGAATCCGCAGAGGGCTTCCGATAGATCAATGTTGTGTTGAATGATGAGATTGTCTCCTTTTCGAACGAATCGATCGTTCTCAACTTCATCAAGAACGACAACAAAGTCTCCGGGCTTCTCGATTCCCACTACTTCGTCTCCTTTTCCTTCGAACACGAACTTTTCACCGTCACGCATTCCTGGTTCGATTTTCACTTCGATGATCTCGTCCTCTTTGACTTGCTTCTTTCCCATGCACTTTTTACAACGATCCTTCTCAGCGAACACCGATCCCTCTCCGTTACAGCTGTCACAGTGTGATTGCATCTGTTGAACCATTGGTCCCATTCGGATCACACGGATCTTGATTCCACGTCCCTGACAATCGGTACAATCCTTGGCGGCTCCCTCGTTTCCACCTTTTCCCTTGCACGGTTTACAGGTGGCTGTTCTCGAGATTTTCAGCTTTTTCGTCGCACCCTTATACAACGTGTCAAGTGTAACCCGTAAATTGTGAACCGTTGGTTTAACACGTCGCTCGCCTCGTCTACCTCCGCCGCCGCCACCGAAGAACATATCGAACACATCGAACGGATTGTGGAAGCCTTCTCCGCCTGCACCGCCGCCTTGAAGCGCTTCCTCTCCACCTTGATCGTAAATTTTACGTTTGTTTTCGTCTGACAGTACTTCGTAGGCCTATAAATGATGAAACTAGCAAGAATTTCCAATAAATAAAACATTTACCTGTGAAATCTGCTTGAATTGCTCAGCACCGTCCGGGTTCTTGTCTGGGTGGAATTTGAGGGCCAATTTTCTATAAGCTTTCTTTAATTCACTGTCCGATGCATCTGGCTTCACACCGAGAACATCATAATATCCTGTTTCCTTCACCATTTTGAATAAGGATCTGAATTTTCAAAAATTGTTTTGAGAGAGCAACAGTCCGATGTAAACGAAAATTAAATTGACGAAAAAATGAGAATCAGTAAATCAAGCGTTGCGAAATCGATTTTGACACACAGAACGCCTAGAGGGCGAGGGAAAACGGTGTAAATTGAGGTGAAAAAGGCAAAAACCCCTGCGTTTCTCCATAGATTTTTCTTGAACATTCGAGACGCGTTGTCAGTGGAGCGCGCTTGCTAGCCTTCTCACGAGTTATCGGGTTTAACTTTAATTGGGCTTTTTTAATGAAAAAACTAGATGAAAATGAGATAAAACTAATGAATCCAGTAGAAAAATACTGAAATTAAACTTTTGAATTGAAAGAATTCACAAAAAGTCGATGAGAGATCGATAAAACTGATTTTCTTTAAGAATTCGGGAAAACTGGTTTGAAAGCGCTTCGAAAACAGGAAGAAGTAAAAAGATCAAGAAATATAAACTTAAAAATTCTAAGAATATGTGTTTATGCGTCAGAAATCAGAGAAATCAGCAAAAAACGGATTTCCAAGAATCTCTTTTTCAGAACTCGTTATGCAGGAAAAACCTTAGTTTGGAATTGGAATTCAGAAGCAATTTTGAATTTTTGATTCTTTAGTGTTTCATCACTGTTTCAGTGCTAAAACCACAGATTTATTATTTTGCGCAAGCGTTACTATCTGTAAACCGCTACCTATTTTGCCTCCGAGTAGAAACAGTAAACCACTGGAAACAGAGAAATTTTGAAACAGAGAAAACAAAGTAACAAAATGCACAAGCGAACACGTTTCGAAGCCGTTCGACGCTGAAAAGTTTTGTAGAAAATTCAGTGCTCGCGCCAAAACAATTCCCGTGGACTAGAAACCGCCTGTGCGGCGCCAAGAGAATTGTTCTTCCATTTGAAAAAAAATTAAATTTTTTAATGCTTTTCGGCTCTTTTCCATTTGTTTTGAACAAAAACGGCATAATTTTGATTGCTTTCAGCCATGGAACTACACATTTGGCCAGCAGATTTCGGTCTTCCCACCATCGATGTCGCCTCTCTGCAGTTTTTGGTGAAAATTTAAAGATTGATGCAAGTAAAAAAAACAATTTTTTTTCAGGCTTGCTCAAAAATGTGCGCGAGCCCGGTGCGAGTTGTCCACTCTTCTCGCCCATGGAGATCTCCGAACGGAGAGTTCCCGATGGTCTCCCAGACCGACGGCGACGCAAAACCAGTGACAGATTTCGAGAAGTTCGTGGATATTCTGAAGAAATGCGGGCAAGACGTCGTAATTGATGCAGATTTAACATCAATTGAAAGAGCGCAGTTGGATGCGTTTTCGAGTTATTTGCATCACAATTTGTATCCGGCAGTTGTAAGTTTACTGTTATTTGAAGAAAAAAAAAACGTATTTTTTGATTACAGCTCCACACATTCTGGGTGGACGAGCTGAACTACAACACAGTGACGCAGTATTGGTACGCATCGCAACTTCACTTCCCATACAATTCTTATTATCTGGAGAAGAGAAAGAAGAAGGCGTTGAGAATATTGGCCGGAAAAACTGGCACAGAAGTCATTCGTGACGCTTTCATGGCGTTGAATACATTGTCGACGAAGTTGGGGGATAATAAGTTCTTCTGTGGGAATAAGCCAACATCGCTGGATGCATTGGTGTTCGGGTATTTGGCTCCACTGAATCGTGTTCCTATGCCAAGTGATCGTCTTCAAGTACAGCTGTCTGCTTATCCGAATTTGGTAAGGCAAAGGATTTTGGAATTCAATTATTATCTTGAGTGCTGCTCGCGATGCAGCCCTGCCCGGACACCCGGATCCAAAAAATTTTTTATTTCTTTTTGAAAAAAATGCACCTTTTCAGAAAATATTTTATTTTTTCACTGAAAATTGATCAAAATAGTGCAAAATGCTTCAAAACCCCAAAACTACTGTTTTTATGCTCAATATGACCCTCGAGCACAAAGAAAATATTTGTTTTTTTTTCGGGAATATTTTTTCGATTTATCAAAATTCGCGGTAGTTTTCCGGGCCGAGCGGGCCTCTGTGCTGGGCCTTGAAAATAGGTGAAAAGGCCCGTCCCGGCCCGCCACAAGTATGGTCTGACTGGGTCTTAGCAGGAATTTTTTTTCACCGCCCGGATGTGTGCTGGGAAATTTGAGAAATCGAAAAGTTTGGAAAATTGAGTGCCTCAGTGATATATCGAGCACCAAAACAGGATTTTTGGGTCTTTGGAGCATTTTACACTGCTTTAATGAATTTTCGGTGAAAAATGTGAAATTTTATTTTGAAAAATGAAAAAAAAAATTAACAATCCGGGTCGAGTGACAATGAATCCCCATCAAATTTCATTAAATCTCAATATCTTCCAGTGCCGTTTCGTGGAATCCGTCTCCTCCATATACTGCCCTGTGACCAGTGACGAGTTGAAACAAACCGAATCAATTCGACAGGTGATCCTGTCTCGAGTCTCAAAGGCCAAAATCGATCAAGAAGCAATTAGAGTAGCTACCGCAACTGCCGACGCTATTCCAGACGAGCCACCAATCCGTGACGCGATTCTTTTCGGCATCGGAGCCGTCGCCTTGTCACTAATGTTCGCAATTCACACAGGATTGATTCAGATTACCGTGGAAGAGGAGATTGCAGAATAATTTTTCGATTTTTGATCTTTTTCTTTTCTTTGATGCGACCTACACATACTTCTGCTTGCCCTTACTGCCCCTCTCTCTGTCTAGTCTGTTCAAAAATGCATTTTGCTTGTAGGGTTCGGGTTCATTTAATGTACCAAAACAAATAACGTTTCAGGCAGAAACTATCGATTTCTCTAGTTTTAATTAAAAAAAAAAAGCTCCGATATATCTGAAAATTGTCTTATTTGACCTGTAATTTCTAGAAAAAAGCAGCATTTTTGAATTTTGGTGCATCAAATGAACCTTTATATTCAGTTAGTATTAGTGAGAATACTTAGAAAGAACGACAATGAAAAACGCTTTATTTTTTTTTATTCTGAAGTTTTTGAATTCTATTTTTGTTGCGTCTCGACACGCTGAGATATTTTTATATAGTTTCTTTCTCTATCAGCAGACATTCCCACTGAATCCTGAACAATTCTGGAATTCCAGCAAAAATGAACGCGGAGCGTTGTGAATATCTCGCCGGCAACGTGCTCATCGAGGTGATCCCATCGATTTCCGATGAGAAACCGATCCATTTGATTTCCGGTGACATTGGACCATTCGAGGCAGGTGTTCCGTGTCGAGTTCCAATGTGGACGGCGATTCTGATGAAGAGAAAACACAATTGTAAAGTGGTGGTTCCGAAATGGATGGAGGTGGACGAGTTGAAAAAGTTGTTGGCATCGGAAACCGAAAACGACGGATTAGCCGAGTTGCCCGAGCATTTCTTCGAAATCTCGCATATGTTGGTTCGAAACGCCACCGATGATATTTTCGAGGTGGAGGCCGTCAAATCGTTGGTTCAGGATATTTATGATCGGAGGGATGCCAAACTGAGAACCTCAGCCATCGCTTTCTTGTCACAGGTATCATAAAAGTTTCCTAGGCGATTGCGCTCAATTGAACGCTTCGTATGACGCAAAAATTTGAAATTTTTTGAAGATTTCGGTCTGCAACGCAGCCGTTTTTGTCGCGAACCTTTGAATTTCTAGAATTCTACTTCCAGAACCAAACCTGCCACGCCCAACTGGACTGTGTCCAACTCCTTGAGACCTCCTCCGCTCGTGCCACACTAAACGCCTGCAAGCAAGTGGGAACCTTGGTTCGCAACCTGCACGAGACAACTCCAATGTGATGCAACAATATTTTTCGAATTTTTGATCTTTCTAATCCCTACGGTTTCTTACACTGTGAATCTCATTGAATATACATATAAATTGAAATAATATTAATTCTAGAAACAAAAGAAAGAAAGAAATAAAACAATAGATATGAAAGAGAGAAGAAAGCAATTAACGGGAATGTGGATGAATTCGGACACGGATATGGGCCGGTGAGAAGCAGGAAGGCGATGCGAACAGTGGGACGAATTTGTTGTCACTGAGAATCCCGATGACCACGTCGATCTCGGCGGGGTCTGACCATGGAGAGGCACTTGTGATTTTGACCTGAAAATTGGTGTTTTTGAAGAGGGGATTTGTAGTTTTTGTAGTCTTAGCCACGGAGGCAAACGGCTACAAACTACAAGTTTACCTGCGTTGAAACCGCCACATGCCCATTCTCCTCCTTAAACTCGCCCTTTCTCGGCTTCATTACATCGAATCGGCTATCGGGATGAATCGTCTTAATCCTCACGGACTCCAACTCTTCCGGTAGCATATTGTACAAATCAAACTCTAGAGGCATTCCATGTGGCAAATGAGCATAGAACTTCAGGCACTCCTCCACAGCGGTATCCTTATTAGGGGTGGTAATGTTGGCGTATTTCAGATGGATTGTGTTGACTGGAGGGAATTTGGTGGGAAGACAAGGGGCGGAGCGACCTAGAAGCTCTATGAGGGTGTTTGGAGTAATGATCTTCCGCTTGTCATCGGTGGCTGTTGTTGGGAAGAAAATGGATTCACAAGAAGCGACGAATTCTAGAAGGGATTCTGGTTCTGGAACTTTTTCTTCACAATTCTCAATTGCAGTTTTGGTTTCTTGAATGAGTGCCTGTCCAGCAGCTATCAGCTCCTGCTGAGAAGTCATTGATTGCATCATCCAGACTAGCAGATCCAAGAAAGACAGATAGAATCGACAATGAATAAGATAGGAGTGAATTTGAAGAGAAATCCCCGAGAATTGATGCTCCACTGACTTCATATCCTCTATACTCGATGTTATCAACTGTTTGACATTCGTCAATTCTCCACCCTGGAGTACGGTATTCGAGACGGAGTCTACTGTAGAGGACACTTCTCCAAGGCAGAAAATGAGACGGGCGGCACCGGAGACCGAGGAATTGTAGAGGGAGATGGCGGAGGTGTCACGGAAGATGTCGTCTCGTTTGATGTTTCGTTCGTTGTGCATCGAAATGGTGGAGATCGCGCAGAGTCTGGAATCAGGGGTTTGAATTTGGAAATGATGGAAGTGCGCTCCATTGGACATAACCTCAAAATACGGAAAATTTAGAATTTTTTGTAGGAATTACCTGTCAAATTAGACAGTTTTACACAGATTATCATGGATAATTTTCTGTAACACTGCCACGTCAATTCGCCGAAATTTTAAAATTCCGAAAAAAAAAGGGAAAATATTATTTTTTTTTTGAAATTCTTGGTTTTTTTTTTCAGAAAAAATAAATAAAAACGCAGTAAAAAAGTAGTAATATACAACTAAAAACCGTTTTTTTTTCGAATTTTTTTTCCGGTTTTTCCCGAAAAGCTGCTCGAAATTCTTAGCGGACAAAAGTAGTTTTGGAAAATTTCGGAACGAAAAACTGAAATATATATATGCAAAAACTGTTCGATTTGACCTGTAATTTCTAGAAAACTCAAAATATTTTCAAATTTTTGCGTAATGTTCAATGGAGCGCACTTTCAGAACTGCTCAATCTTACCTTTTATAAGTGTTCAAAACCACATCCTCCGCTTTCTCATTCGTCAAATCCTCTCCATTCTTCACCTTTCCAATCTGTTTCTCCTCATCTAACACCCGAATTCCTTTCACAATTCCTGGATACGAATGTCTTAACAGACGATAATGTCGATGAACGAATTCAGGCATAAAGTACACTAAGGATGGTTGACTGGCAGCCGCATTTAGCACCATAATCAGTTTGCCCACGTATTCTTGATCTTCAATGGAGATCTCTCGAGTGTGGAAGATCAGATGAATTCCCAGAAGAGATCTCATGATGGATTGCACTTGGACAGCATGATTCCTTCCGATTACAGCCAAACAACTGTACACTTGCTCCTTATCCTCCGGGAATCGTTTCAGGCATGCCAACAATGCTTTTACGCACATCTCCACACACTCCACATCGGCGAATTGGGCTCGTTTGAGAAGTTCTCGCATCGCTTGGCGGGATTCTGGCATCGCGTCGTCGAGGCACTTGGAGATGACGTTTAGTTGTTCAGTGTTCATGGTTCCATGGGAGATAAGTGGTGTCAGAGCGTTGATAGCGTCTAGACGGACATCTGCGATTTCATCATTGAACATATCGGCAAGGTATTCCAGAGCGGAGACGGCGAAAGCCGGGCGGGTACAGGCAAGACGGCCCAGGGAGTAGACAGCGGCTTTTCGGACATCTGGAAATTGTGAGATAGTTTATAGTGAGACTGACAGACAGATACGGTGAACGGTCGGATAGACAGACAGAAAGACAGAAAAAAACAGACAGACATACAGACAGGCAGACAGACTGACAGGCAGACATATAGACAGATATATAGATAGACAGACAGACAGACAGTCAGGCAGACAGACAGATGTACAGACAGACAGACAGACAGACAGACAGACAGACAGGTAGACAGACAGACCGACTGACTGACTTACAGAAAGACCGACAAACAGACAGAAAGACGGACCGACAGATAGACATACTGACAGACAGCTACTTGCAGTCACTTAGAGGTCTTCAACTTATCAGAGTTTTCCCAGTCAGTATGTCCGTCCGTATGTCTGTCTGTCTCACTGTATATCCGTCCGTATATGGGTTCGGGTGCCTGTCTGTCTGCTTTCATGTTAGTCTACTTGTATGCAATTCGGCCTGCTTGTCTGTAAGTCAGTCGGTCTGTCTATCCGTCTATATGTCTGGCTGTCTGTTTGTCCGTCTATCTGTTTTTCCCGCTACTCCATTTGCATGTAGGTCGGTCTTTCTGTTTTTTTTTGTCTCATGTCCTCCTGTCTGTCGGTGTGTCTACATGTCTGTCCATCCACCTCTCTGTCGGTCTATCCGTCTGTCTGGTAGGCGCGCCAAGAACTTTATTGCATATGCAAACAATCCCCTCCCCTGAGGCACCTACCCATGAACTCATCCTCCAACGCGGTGACAAAAACACCACAAGCTCCGTGCGGAATGATACTTTCGCCCTCTTCCTCCTCCTCCTTCTTCGCCGCTTCCTCATCGGGACACACCGCATTCAACTCTTTTCCACGTGACCATCCACCACGTGTCTCTTGTATTTTTACAGGCTTTTTTGCGAATTTCCAGCGACTATTCTTATTTGCTGAAGCCTTTTTCGAAAGGGCAAAAAGCGATTGTTCCACGCGGACGACCTGCTTGTTCTTGTCAGTTTTCATCATTTTTTTATCGAGAGTCTGGTAGATTAGGTCTTCGGATACTGTTACAAAGTCACCGAGCTTTTTGGCGGCCTCTACTCTCACTGCTATTTCAATATCGTTAATTGCATCACAAATCGCTACGAATGCATCGTCGGAATAGGTTTTCGGAGGTGGTCTTCTTGGAGGTTTTGGCAGTCTTGGTGAAGATCCTTCCTCTTCAGAATACACACCTTCTTCTTCAAACTCATCCATATCCATCATCATCGGTTGCGGCATGAACTCGTCTCCGATAGTTCTTGCGAAAAACATCAATAGCCTGATGGCGGCGATTCGAATATCCGGGTCTGTATCGTTGATGAACGCTTTTGCAGTGAAATACGTGGATTTCGCTATTCGGAAGTTCTCACTCAACTCCAGAAGACCCTCGACCACAGATTTGCGAACGCGGAAATCGCGATCCATGCAGAAGTTGATCAGGACCCATTCGCCTTCGGATTTCACGAATTGAGTGTACTGATTGGGTCCTTGGGTCGGTGGATCTGGTGGTTTGTACACCAGAAATCGAGCGATTTCAAGTGCCACGTGGAATTCGAGACCAGCTATTCGATTGGCAGTTGTGGCAAGAGAGCTCTGGGCAAGAGAACGACGAGCGCAGAGCATAATTCTGAAAATTCTTTTTCGTTTCAAATACAGTGCTAAAACTAACTTCTCTGGCACTTGTTCCGCTTCTATCAACCCCTCTCTCAGTGCTTGTGTATAAATCGACAAAACTCCAACATCTAAATTGGGCTTCAAAAAGAACGCATCCACCATACTGATCTCCTCCACTTCTTCCATCAAATCATCCTCCGGGCTTTTTGAATCCCGTGGCTCTCCGGACTTTAACTTCATTTTTTTCAATCTCTTCTTTATCCTGATAGGATCATATCCTAATTCAGACTCATCTGTAGAAGAATCTTCATCAGCGTCTGTTCCTGCGGATTCCTTTTTCGAAGAGTTCACGGATGTCTTCTTCTTCTTCTTAAAGATTTCTTTGGAGGACACTACGGAAGACGTTGAAGATGTGGTTGACGAGAAGGACTCTTCTGCCAGAACAGCATGCATCCTTGCAGCTTCCCTCGTTGCTCTCGCCAATCCTTCGCATTGATCTTCCAGGGAAAGGACGAATTCTCGCCGGCTTTCCGGGGATCCACGCGCAAACATAGCCACCAGGCATCCGAATGTTTTGTTTGAGACTGTTTCGAGCTGAAACAGTTTTGACGTTGAATTTTTTATGAAATTTTGGTATAGCAGATTACTTTTGCCGACAAACAAGCCTTGAGAATTTGTGTACAATTTGCTGTAAAATCTTCATCCGAAATGACGCGTACATGTTCTGTGTCGAGCTCGCGAATGATATTGTTTGTTCTGAATAATTATGTTTGAGAAAATATTTCTAGATTTGCGTTTACAATTGTCTATCGTTGCTCTCCACATGAACACACAACTCGTCTAACACCTCCTGTATTTTGCGTTTCTTGAATCGCCTCTCCACATGTCTACCCTTTTTCGGTGGCGGTTGATTGGATTGTGGCTCACCGAGCAGTTCACGTTTTCGCGGGCCCCTTGGCAACATTACCCTCTGACATTAACTGTCCGAAATCCCCGTAGTTTCAGCTTTCCGGTATGGTTTTTTTTCGAAAAATTGCAGATAATGCATTGGTGCTCCATCGCACCAAATTGGCTGCCTATCTGGACGCGTGTTAAACGTTGGATACTCAGTCAACGGGGTTTACGCGGCGGACAGCCCGCTTCACTGAGCCACTGAAAATCCATTTATTTATTGATTTTTTGAAGTTTTAAGCTTGAAAACTTGAAAAGGACACTTTCCTATGCTATAAGTGTTAAAATCGCTGATAAAATTTTCGTTGTATAAAGCTAAAAATGAATTTTTTCGCGGTTTTTAGAAAACTTAGCATTCTGCACGTATATTTCATTTCTTGCTCATTTTGCAACTAAAACTTTGTATTCATTCGCTATTTTCTAGGTATGTTGGCCCGTCAAATGATGTTGCCACGATTGGCTCTCCGCGCCGTCCACACCACCTCCCGTCTCTCCGGAGGACAAGAATTCTATTGGGGACCAGAGAAGGCCGCTGGACGTGAGCTCGTCGGATACGGAGCCAACGGAGACAACGTATGTTTTCAGATAAGAAATTTAAAATATGAAGTGTTTTCTGCTTTCAGATCTACCAAGATCGTCTCGATTACTGGTATCCAGCCATCAGATTCCGCAAGGAGGACAGCGTTATCGCTCCAATCCGCGCCAAAGAGCAGGCTGACTGGAAGAACTTGTCCGCTGAGGAGAAGAAGCTTTGTGAGTTTTTCAAGTTCAGTCTTTTAAAGAGAAAAAAGTTTATATAATTCAAAATCACCTTAGTATCATTTTCGAATAAAGATATTTGTGAGAGCTAAAAACTACTCTATTTATTAAAAAATGAATAATTCAAGAAACTCAATCTTCTTACAAATTCTCAAATTTATTTCCATATTTTTCAGTGTACCGCTACAGCTTCCGTCAAACTCTCTCCGAGTTCGAGGCCCCAACCGGATACTGGAAGGTCATCGGAGCTGTTATCCTATCCGTCCTCGGATTGTGCACATACTACGCTGTTCTTCTGAATGTTTACGTCTATCCAGAACTTCCACCAACCTTCCAGAACGAGTACAAGGAGGCTCAAGTGGAACGTGCTTTGGTGCTCGAGAAGGGACAATTCCTCGGAGCCCCAGTCAAATACGATTACGAGAACCAGAAATGGAAGAAGTAAAAAAGATCGATTCAGAAAAATAAAATTTGTAGTTTCTTTTTGTTTCGTTCTCGTTTGTATATCACCACCCTTCATTGGTTGTCGTTCTGCTCTCGTCAAACATTCAAGCTTCCTTTCTTCACCGCCCTCCACCCCTCATCTGATTCATTAGATAAGCTGTAAATCTCTCACAGCGGTCGAACGCACTGACCCGTTTCTTTCGTCTCTTTTCTTCTCTTCTTTAACTTTCTGCGATCTTTCCCCTTCAAGTGGTTCGGCTTCTTGAGAGATGGGCTGCCCCTAAAAAACAGAAATAAATAGATTGAATGTGATTGTTAATCAGAAATCTGTAATTATTTTAACTTATTCCAAATAACATTTGTAGTTTAGTCTCATTTTTTGTTTTTTTTTTTCTCTGATTCTCTGAAGCTAGGAGTAGGCAATAGAATATTCATTTGCAATAGAAGAAGCAACCGTTATAGTATTATTTACAAAAGTGAAATTTTGGTTTGACACTCGGCGATAGAGGGTAACAGGGAAGAGAATGGTTCGGGTGGTGTATCGGTGGTTTTGAATTGCATTTTGAGAATCTTTGAAACAGTTGACTCGGATTTCTCGGAAGTGTCCGACTCGTTTCCATCGGTTTCGATGAGTTTTGCGGGCGGCTCCAGATGAGTAGAAGGCGTCATTGCAGATGATGTGGATGCACTTTTGGAGAGTGTCGCTGGCGAAACATTCTTTCCAACTCTCTTGATTTTTCCTAGAAGCGCTCCCATCGCAGCCATGGATTTCCGATGAACCGATGTTTGTGGAATCTGAACAAACAACTATTTATTGGAGGGCACAAAAGGGAAACGACTAACCGATATTCTAGCAACTTGAATAACAGATCCTTCAGCACTAGTCAACATATTCCGTCCAACTTGAATCTGTTCAGCAACGGATGCAATATATTCATTGGCTTCTTCCAGTGATTTCAGACGGAGTGCGGCATTATTGAACAGCCTGACCGTAGAAGGTCTCCATATGAAAACACCTTCTAGAGTCTCAATTCGGGCGCATTGTCGATTATTTCCAGAGGATCCCACTTGAATGGAATTGATATCTTCCAGAGCCACAATTTGAACATCAGTCATCTTTTCCCCATCAATTTCATAGGTCACAATGTACAAACTGCTACGTGTCAGAATAACAACAGTGTCGATTTCGTCACTGCTTTGACACGCATTAATCAGCCCCCAGCCAGCGATGACAGTCTGTTGAGTCGGCACCAGGAATTGGATGGTTTCGGTGATCATTCGACTGATATTCTCTTCCTCTTCCTTCTCATTCTCCTCCTCTTCCACAACTTTCTCTATGACTTCTGATTGTCCAGTAACTATATTGATAGCCTTCTGGCGTTGGGCATCCCGAGTATGCGTTAGGTAGTATCTGGATGCACTGTTGTATCCATCCTTCATCACTCCCATCAACTTCCGCTCTCCGTTTCTTGTCACATCTCCTTTCAACGCGGCCGTACCAGCGTACTGTGTCGATATCACATCTCCGTTATCCGCCCACATCGTCTGAAGAGTTTGTACAAGAGCTTCTGGAGGTTCGCATAACGGACCGAAGATTCCAAGGCGTTGGGCTTGCTGGAGCACGATGTAGAGGGAGATTTGGCCCTGGACAAGATTCGTGCGGTCTAGACAATCGATGCAATTCGTTCGGATGACTCCTTTCTGACGTTGAACGACTTCGCCGGTCTTGTCGACCCAACAGAATCCAATGGTTTTGAGGGTGTCCTCCATGGAGGTGATGAGGGTTTGGAGCTGGAAAAAAGAAGTTGCGAAACGGGCTCCGCGACATCTCGAAATCGTTTAAAATTAGGCTTGAAATTTCCAAATTTTTTGACTTGATTTTAATTGATTTTCTAGAAAATTAAAACAAAATAGAATTTAAAATTTTTTTTGGAAAAAAAAAAGTTTGAAATTATATTTTGCTCCAAGTTTCTAGAAAATCGATTAGAATCGAGTTAAAAATTTGAAATTTTCAAGCCTATTTGTCGAGAACAAAGAATACCTTCTGAAAATTCAATCCCCTACAATGCTGATGCAAATCGAACGAGAAAAACGTCACATCCGGATCATTGGCCTTCACACAATGCTCCAAAAATCTCTGAGCCAATGGATGCTCTCTGCCACGTTGATCCACCAAACTGACTGCCACAAGGGGCGTGTCATAATGAGCTTTGAGCCGCCTGAAATGCTCTTCGAAGACTTCTTGAGTGTCTTCCAGCGACCGATTTATTGTTAGAGGAGGTCGATATTTGAATCCCCGTTGTGACCAGAAGACTGGAATGGAGCCTCTACACTGAACAAACGAGAGCTCGTGCTCGAAAATATTGAGGATTAGTTCGGTCTCCACGAAATTCGCCACGTTTGATGACTCATCAATTCCACGTCGGAGATAGCGAGCACCGGCACGACGAGTGGATCTTCTGGATATTATTGTGATGGTTAGAAACGCATTTATCTGAAAACTTGCAAAATTTTGAAAGAAAAAAATTGAATTTTGATACCTGATCCGTTATTTCCAGCTGGCTAGTCGCCACGAAACCCTGCATGATTGGGCATGTGAATTTTGAGATTTCAGGTGTAATTTCTGCAGAATTAGAAATGTTTGTGAGCATATTCTTATTCCAGAAGAATGATTCCTCGGAAGTTTGATGTATTCCGCGTTTCGTGAAGAATTTCTGCGAGGAAATTGTGACATCTCGATCGCGACAGAAATAGAAATCTTTGGAATCATTGAACAGTTTTAAAACATCTTCTTGTGGACGAGCTTCCTTGTTTGGATTGAAGAATTTCATGAGTTTCTCAGTTCCCTGCTTCAATTTTGTACCAGATCCCGGTGTGATTTGTGCCTTTATCGCTGAAGTCTCAGATTTTAGGTTTATTGCGATGACTCTCTCAATCTTCCGTATTTCGTGTCTCGTCGCTGCTGATGTCCCTCTATACTGTGCAGCAACAGAGCTTTCGACGACAAAAAATAGAAAGTGTTGGTCGTTTTCATACGATATTTTCCCAATTAAAAGTTCTACTTCTCCACATAGCTGTACTTCCTCATCGAGAACCGCCAATGACTCCGTTGGTTTCCTTTGAAAATCTCCGTTTTTCCGATTAAAATGCAATTTTTCGCCCCGTTCTTCTATGATTAAAGCGCTTGGTGTGGTGTAAATTAACATCTGAAAATAAATGCCAAACTAAAAAATTCGAACAGTGCCAAAACCCACTTTTTAGACTAGACTTCCGCTATTCTTCTCTCAATTCAGTTAGGCTGATACATAAAATCAATAATTTAGCATTTGGAATGGAAGACTTCGCTTTTTGTTTGTACAAATCGCCCCCGTTTTGTGAGTCATTCGTGAAAATGTAAACTAAATCGAAATTGTGAAAGCGCGCTCCGCTGGACTTCAAAGGCGCACTGAGTTTCGCCGGGGGGTCTCGCAGCGCCGGTTGGCTTTCAACAAGTTTTTCTCAGTTCGTCCTAAAATTTTTCCGCTTTCCTGATGGATTTTTTCAATTTTTTCTCGTGAGAAGTGCAAAATCCACACATTTTTTCGTAAAAAATTACAGATTTTCCCAAGAATGTCTTTCCTGAACGTTTTATCCTCGTCTTCTCGCTCTTTTTCGTTTGGAAATTCGTATTTTCATTTAATTTTTTTCCAGGTAATCCAATTCAAGATGGCACCAAAGAACGAGAAGAAGTCTCGCAGCACCATCAACGAGGTTGTGACTCGTGAATTCACCATCCACATTCACCGTCGCATCAAGGGAATGTAAGTTTTATTTACTTTTTCCTAAAAACCGACCCCCATGCTAACACGTGCTCCACCTGGAAGCGGTGTGTTGGCCCACGCCAGTCACTGCAGCTCAACTGGTGAGCAGGTTCTAGCCCGAACCGCAGTGGCTGGACTAACGGAGCTTTAACGCCTCGTCTTTTGGTGAGTGGCTCTCTCCAGAAGCGCCACACATTGCTCACTCGAGCGGTGTGTGGAGAACTCAGGGGCATCCTCAAATTTCATTTGAAACCGTGTGTTAGTCTATAGGTATAAATTCAACTAATTAGGGGCATTTTATCATTATACGATTTTCAGCGGATCCAAGAAGCGCGCCCCACGTGCCATCGATGAGATCAAGAAGTTCGCCAAGATTCAAATGAAGACTGAGGATGTCCGTGTCGACACCAAGCTCAACAAGTTCATCTGGTCTAAGGGAATCAAGAACGTCCCATACAGAGTCCGTGTCCGTCTCTCCCGCCGTCGTAACGATGATGAGGACTCCGCACACAAGCTCTACACCCTCTGCACCTACGTTCCATGCACCAACTTCCACGGACTCACCAACGTCAACGTTGACAGCGAGGAATAAGTGTTGTTATCTCAATAAAATTGTTGTTACCTATGAAGTGTTCGGATTTCCAAGAACAGAAATATAATACATTGCCAAAAATGATTCGATCGCTTCTCCAGAAGGCTTTCAGGCCTTGTAGATTTTCGGTAATTTCTAGAATTGTCTGACAGAAAATAGAAATAATCGTGACAAAGAGTTCACGTTTCCAACAAAGTGTATGGGTTTGGAAAATAACTTGACATTGCTTGATTCCTATTATCATTGCTTCTCTCTCTCCGCATTGGATATCGGTTTTCTGTGAGCACAAATCGTCGAAAGTTTACCCGGGTGGAGATCGCAGAAATGTCTCTCGAACTTCTTATGAATCTTTTGATGATCATCGCACCATCACTTCTTCTTCCACTTCTAGTAGTACAATGTGCCGGTAAGAAGAAGGGAAAGTCAACAGCGTCGACGAAAAGTGAAAACGATGAAGAGGAATCAGAAGACGATTCTGCAGCCGAGAAGAAGAAGAAGAAAGCAAAGAAGCCCAAAAAGGACGCTTCAGAAAGCCAAAATGGACCAAGTGGACCGAAACCACCGAAAAACATGGCTCAAATCGCCGCGACTCATGATCCAAACTATCAAACTTTGGCCGGTCTCAACAATGATGCAGTGTTCGGTGGAGCTGGAGCAGGTGGCGTTGGAGATGGAGCTGGTGGTCCGAAAGCTCCACCACCGGGCTCCAAGCCTGGAATGGCTGGAACACAGGATCCTAACTATCAGACGTTGGCTGGTTTGAATAATGACGCCGTTTTCGGTGCAGGTGGTGGTGGAGGGGGTGGTCCGAAGGCACCGGCCGTTGGCGGGAAGGCAGCGACAAATGATCCGAATTATCAGGTATTTATACGTGACCTGGGGGACAGCACGGGCTCATTTGCTGTAAAAAAATGTCCGAAATTCTGCAAGCGCGCTCCATAGAACGTATTGGAAAAACTCGGAAATATTTGAATTCTCTTGTCACTTCATTAAGATTACAGGTCAAATTGAACAGTTTTTTATATTTTCTTATACTTTTTCGACTAAAAATACGAATTTTTCTGCAAACACTGTCACGTCATTTTGCAGAAATGTCGTAGTTCACCGTAGTCTCTAACGCCGCGTGAGCAGTCGATATTCAGACAATTTGCTTATTTTGGCGGTAGTTCAAACTTGAAAAGTTGTACAAATGAGCCCGTGACCGAAAACATCTCTCGGCGCAACGCGACCGCGTCGCACTGAACGGCATCGAGTTCGGCGGGAAACTAAACGTCGCTCATTTTAGAACCATTTCTAAATTTTTCAGACCCTCGCCGGCCTCAACAACGATGAAATCTTCAAGCCAGGTGGCGGTGGCGGTGGCGCCGGACCGAAAGCTCCAGTTGCTCCGGGTGGCAAGGCGGCGACCAACGATCCAAATTATCAAACATTGGCTGGTCTCAATAATGCCGACATTTTCAAGGATAAGGCTGGAGGAGGAGGAGCTGGTGGAGGAGGTGGAGGAGGACCACGTGCTCCTGCACAAATCGGTGCCAAAGCAGCCACTCATGACCCCAATTATCAGACATTAGCTGGCTTGAATCAGGACATTTTCGGGGCTGATAAGAAGAAGTTTTGAGGAGGAATATGAAGGGAACTTTTGGGGAGGAATAAATAAAAAAAAAGTTTTCTAGAAAATTGGGTCTCGCCACGAAAATTAAAAAAAAAATTGCGAATAGAATGTTTATCAATTTCCCATAAAAATCATCATCAAAACAAATGGTTATCCTCTTCCGGCTCTCTTCTTGTGTGGGTGTTGGAAGGTGATGCACTTGCCCTGGATACAGTCGACTTGATCGTGTCCGAAGTGCTTACAGTCGGAGGAGACCTTGCAAGAGGCCTTTGGAGCAGCCAAAGTGACGTGAGCCGATGCGGCGAAGATGTGGAGAAGGATCTGGAAGAAATTTTAGGCTAGGGGGGGGGGGGGTTGAATGTGAAGAGCTCAAAGTACTATACTCAACTGCTATGGAAGTGATCAACTGCTATGTTGTACCTGCTAGTGCCCCAACTGCTATATTTGGCTCTTCTGCTATGGATCAACTGCTAGAGCCGTAGCAGTTGAGTCATCAAATATGGCGAAAATAGTAGTTGATTCGTAGCAGAAGAGCCAAATATAGCAGTTGATCACCCTCACAGCAGTTGAAAAAAAATCGATTTCAGAAAATCAATTGCCTATACATGCCCTTCTGTTACAGGGGGACGACTTACAGCGAGAAGAACAATGAGTCCGCGGAACATTTTTCGGGCGGTCGAATTGATGTCTTTTCGATGGGGTTAACAAACAAAAAGTTGCATCTTTTATACTACGATTTATACTAGAGAAAAAGGTATTCGGGAATTGATTGCACACACCGAAAGTTGCAAATCGTTTTTTGCATGGAAAAATGATTTTTGATACGTTTCGGAAGGGGAGAGAGGAAAAGGTGGAAAGATCAGTTGAAATCATAAATTGTATGGGGAAGAAGTCGAAGTTGTGGGGGGTTCTGGAAACGAAGAATAGTTTGATTTTTCTTAACCGCCAAAGTTGCAGCCATTGAAGGAGGAGGAGAAAACCCCCGCACCTCTATGGCGTCTACGAGAAAAATAGCAGTCTTCTGGATGGTGTAGTCGGTTACGCTTTTGCCTATGGTGCTGGAGGTTGGGGTTTCGATTCCAGCATGGGGTATTATTGTTTTTTCTTCTTTTTTCTTTACATTTCCGCAAATTCAGTATTCCTAGTTTTCTTATCCAGCTGGCTGTGGCCACCTACATTTCCTGCTATTTTCATTGAAAAGTGATTGAAAATCCCGTTTGAAACAATGAAATTCGTTAGTTTTCAATTTTGAGTGATTACGCCAATATTTGAATTTTTGAGAAACGCCACACCCCCCGCCCTCTCTCCCTGTCCTATTTCTCAAAAACCCCCTCATCTCTACGCCCTCCGCCACTTCTCACCCACTGCATTGTTTGGCTAAGTGGGTTACGCTTTTGCCCTTGGTGCTGGAGGTCAGAGGTTCGATTCCACCTGAACCAAATTTTTGTTTTTTCTTTTTTTCTTTTCAGTTTTGCAACTCTAACATTCCCTGCTCTCTTGTTTTCGCAGCTCAGAGCTTTTCCTTTTCCATTTTCAGACCGGCTTGGGTTACTGTACTTCTGGAAGTCCTGTTCCTTCTCCACCTCCTCCAAATCCCATTCAAGAAACAACAATAATAAAAGTTTTCTCTTCTCCCGTTGCCATCTCTGCGTCTCTCGCTCGTCAACCTATCCCTCGGAATCTCTTCCTCAATACAGTCCAACCGGTTCCTTTCTTCTCCACTCTCCCTCTCTCTCTCTCTCTTCCAAGCCAAAAGTAGCGGACGGCGGGGCGCGCAGTCCTTTCTCTCGATCTCTGTGTCTCGTGATTCCCGACGATCTTTCGCGATTTCGATTCCACCAAACAGAGACCATACATACATTTACACGATATGTATATGTACAATACAATACATTTATGGAGAAGGAACAACCACCAGATATCCCCCACCCCATCGTTTATTGCATTTTTCACACACTTTTGTATTATGCATGTTTTTGGAAACGCGCCTCCGACGCATCTGCACTTTTTGGTTTTTTTGTTACCGTCAAAGTTAGCTAGACATTGCTCAGATTTCTCTTTGATTTTCTACATTTTTTTTTTCAAATTATGTACCGTCCCAAAAGGTATAAGACCATCCAAAGGTATACATATATATCAAAACTTGAAATCGAACACGAAGGAAATGTCCTTTCTCAATGATTTTTATCGTCTATTCGCCCTCTTCCCAAATGTTCCTCTTTTCGATCGAATCTCTCTCCCTTTGACACATTTTTCTTTTATCCCAATCTCTTCTTTTCCACGTGTTCATCGTATTTTATATGTTCGGGATGTTCCGACCTTTTTTGTTTTGCAAAAATTGGTTTTTTCCCAATTTTTTGAAAGAAAAAACTTCGAATACTTTAGTTCTAGCTTTTTTATTTGAAAATTTATTGAAAATCCCTTTTGAAACAACGAAATCCGTTAGATTTCAATTTTAAGTGCTTACGCACAAATTTGAATTTTTGAGAAAATTTTTAATAAATGCCAAACCCCCACCCTTCCCATTTCCTCTCTTTCAAAAACACCCCTCACCTCTACACCCTCTACCGCCACATTTTCAGTGTGCGTGTTGGCTCAAATGGTTACGCTTTTGCCCATTGTTCTGAAGGCCCGGGGTTCGATCCCACTTGAGTGATTTTTCTTTTTTTCTTTTTTCTTAACTCATTTACAAGCATTTTGATCTATTTTGAGACCTTATTGTTATCACTAGAGCACACTTGCACTTTCGCCGTACTCATCTTATCCTATGACTCATGTTATGTTCCTTCCCCTTCATTCACCTAATAAAACCAATTTACTGTCTTCGGGGCAATTATAAAACACCGAAAATCCACTCGACAGGACAAAGAAACCATTGAAACATTAGTCTCCGCCCCTCCCCTTTCTCGCTACGTCATCAAGTGACCGATGGAAAGATCGCGTCGAGACCATCATCAAATATTTATATATTTGATTGATAAAATGGCTGTGTTGGCAGCGGGAGAGTGACTCATTTCGGTTGACCAAAACTTTTGGCTTTTAAAGATTTTAGTTCCTTTCTTCTTTTTTTTAGGGATACCGTGCAACTTCGCTCTATTGAACTTTTTGATCTACGTTCAAATCCTGATTGTTTTTTTTTTCAGATGGACACCACTGGTCCACCACCGGATTACGGTGACCATGTGGTACTACGGTATGGTGGGACGAAGGAGATGGTGCCGTTGATTAGGTGTGAACAGGTAAATTCACATTAGAGCGCGTTTTCAAATTTTTTGAAAAATTATTTTTCAGATGCTGGACATGTTAATGGAGCGTGCCCGTCAGATAGTCCAGGGATTCGGGAATTTGGACACCCGGAATATGTACCTATTCCGTCACGAGTACAATTCACCAACCCTCCTGTTCCCTATCACATCGGCTAGTCAGATTGTAAGGTTTTTTCTTCTCCCGAGATCCCAAAATGAAGTTACAGAACCCTGGAAGCATTCTCGAAATAATTCTGGTGGACCGTACCGAAACTGCCGTCATCCCACACGTAGTTGAACCTGAATCCTATATGCTCCCAACATTTTGTGATTTTTGTGGAGAACTTCTCACCGGATTCATGAGACAGGGTGTCAAATGCAAGAATTGCAACCGGAATTTCCATAAACGGTGCTCGAATGCCGCTAGGAATAGTTGTGCGGGTACTGCGGGTGGGTCGGGGCAAGGATCCTCGAGACCGCCCATGTTGCCTCCACTGCCGACGACACCCACTGGAATTCCAGCTGCGCCTGTTTCTACGCCTTCTGGTAAGCATTTTTTGAGAGGGGGTGGTCAAAAGTGCGGTGGGAAAAATAGTAAAGAAAAAAAAAAGAAAAAAACCTCAAGGGGGATTGAACCCGGGACCTCTCGCACCAAGGGCAAAAGCGTAACCAGGTAGGCTATACCTGCGCAACGTTTTTGAAAAGAAAGGAAGAGGAGAAGGGGGAGGGGGACCTTCTCAAAAATTCGAATTTGCGCGTAAGCCCTTTGAAAAAAATCATCTTCCAGGCCTGCCACACACGCTCATCGAACACAGCTATCGTCAATTCACTGTCTGTAAAGTGTGCGATCACTTGCTAGTCGGTCTCGTCAAACAGGGTCTCAAATGTCGGGATTGTGGAGTGAATGTGCATCGGAAGTGTGCAATGGAGCTGGCATCGAATTGTGTTCTGTCCGAAAATGCCATTTCTAGAGTGAATTTTGTGGATTCAGAAGCCGATCAGGCGTCTTCTTCGGATAATATTCCGTTGTTCAGATTGCCAGGTAGGGAGTTTTTCTGGATCGAATTCTCATGAAAATAACTGTCGGAATCAGGTTATCGAAAGTGTCAAGACGACTATGATAATGACTAGATTTTAGTTTTTTGTGGTAGGACCCAGAATACTCAAATGGCTGTACGCTGGATCAGAACTTGCCGAACGTGCCGAATCTCAAAAGTGGGCGGAGCTAGAAAAAAGTTGTCAACTGCAAACTTTCTCAGAATTAAATTTGAAGCAAGTTTGCTGTTGACAACTTTCTCCTAGCTCCGCCCACTTTTGAGATATGGGACAGTTTCGATTCAGAAAACTCCGATTTAGCGTACCGCCACTCAAATGTGGCGTTTTGATCAATAAAAAATGACAGTTCTATGATAGTTTTTCATTAGTTCCGTGCCCACCCAAGTACGTACTAAATTCCAAATTCTTCCAGGCCAAGTCGGTGTCCGTGCCACCGAGAAGAAGAACCTCGAGGGATGGATGATCCACTTCATCCTCTCCGACCCAGAACGCCGTCTCAAACACTATTGGATGATGCAGAACAACGCGATTCATTTGTACAATGAATATTCCGAGGGAATCGGTGTCAACCCCAATCGAGTCTACCGAATCATTCCACTCGCTGAAATCACTTCTGTCGTGCAGAACAATGGGAAATCAGTCCTGGCGAAACATCCGCCGCACTGCTTCGAAATTCGAACGACAACGAATACGGTGTTTTGTGTTGGGGAGGATTACCATGCGTTTTCTGGAGGACCACCGAAAAAGATACCGAGGAGTATGAGTGTTAGACCAACGTCGAATACCACCATGTGGTTTCAGGTAAGCGGGCACCTGTGACCTCTAGGCGTCATTCCTTGCGGTTGAACGAATAGCCTTGGTGGTTACGGTTTTGCCTTACGTTCTGAGGGTTTGGGGTTCGACCCCACTGGGGGAATTCTTTTTCGTTCTATTTTTTCTAACTTTTTTGAGCGTCCCGAGTGGTTTTTAAGAGCTAGAACTGCCTTTCTGAAAAAAAAACCAAAAATTTCAGTTCATCAAAGAATCCCTGCAACCCCCATCTCGAACCGAAGACAACGCCGAACAAGCCCTGGAGTTCGCCAATCTTTATCAAGTTTTAAGTGATAAAACCCTAGGAAGTGGACAGTTCGGAACAGTTTATTCCGCCATTCAGAGGCACTCCGGGAAAGAAGTCGCCGTAAAGGTAAACACGCTCTACTGTTTTTTTTTCTATTCAAAAGTTCAAGGTGATCTCCAAAGAGCGATTCTCGAAAAAAGGAAGCGGAGCCGAGTCGATGCGAGCTGAGGTGGCGATTCTCCAGCAGACATGCCACCCGGGAATTGTTTGTCTGGAGTTTATGTGCGAGACGAAGGATAAGATTTTTGTGGTGATGGAGAAGATGAATGGGGATATGTTGGAGATGATTTTGAGGTGAGTCTAAAAAAAATACTATTATTCATGGAAAATTCCTTTCGAAACAACGAAATCCGTCAGTTTTCAATTTTGAGTGCTTACGCGCAAATTTGAATTTTTGAGAAACGGCACACCCCCCCCCCCCCTCTCTCTCTCTCTCTCTCTCTCTCTCTCTCTCAAAAACACCGCGCACCCCTACCGCCTCCCTCTCGCTTTCCTCAGTTATTCTGCTGGTGTAGTGGTTTACGTTTTTGCCCTTGGTTCTCAACGCCGGGGTTCGATTCCACATGGGACCATTTTCTTTTTTCTTTTTTTTTACTTGTTTCCCACCACTCAAATTCCAATTTTTCAGTCAAGAACTCGGTCGCCTCAACTCCCGAGCCACCAAATTCCTCCTGGTCCAGATCCTCTGTGCCCTCAAGTACCTCCACGACCAAGGAATTGCTCACTGTGACTTGAAACCTGAAAATGTGCTGCTCTCCGATATGGGATCCAATTTCCCGCAAACGAAAATCTGCGATTTCGGCTACGCTCGATTCATTCCGGAGTCACAGTTCAGAAAGACCGTAGTCGGTACTCCTGCGTACCTTCCCCCGGAGGTCCTGCAGCGGAAGGGATACAATAAGTCATTGGATATGTGGTCCGTCGGAGTTATTATCTATGTGACGTTGTCAGGAACTTTTCCGTTCAATGAGGGAGAGGAGGTGAGTTTTGGTAGATGGGATGTGGAGCTAGACCTGAATTTCTGTTTCAGATCTCCGAACAAATCCAAAACGCGTCGTTCATGTTCCCAACTGAGCCATGGAGTGAGGTTGAGCCATTGGCAGTGGATTTGATACAGAAGCTGTTGAAAGTGGAGGTAAGTTACGAAAACATCGTATTTCAATCAGTTTTGAGTTCGGTCTCACCACGAAAACCTAAAAACTACCGTATCTCAGTCAGTTTTGCTCCAAATTTGACGAAAATGGTAGTTTTGAAATCTGCTTAGCAAGCCGGTCAATATGAGTATAATCATGGCTGGGTTCCAGGAATTTTTCCATTTTGGATGCATTGGGTCCCACCACGAAAATGTGAAAATCTGCTATATCTTAGTCAATTTAGGCCCAATTTTCATGAGAATACCATATTTAGAACCAGCGTAACGAGGCGGTCAATATGAGTATAACCATGACTAGGTTTGAAAAAATCTCATTTTTGATTTACTTGGGTCTCACCACGAAAATCTAAAAAACTATCGTATCTCGGTCAGTTTTGCTCCAAAAAAGATGTAGAGGATAGTTTTGAAACCAGCCTAACAAGCCGGTCAATATGAGTATAATCATGACTAAAGTTGGGGGAAACTTTATTTTTTTGTCCCAGCACGAAAATCAAAAAACTACTGTAGTTGATCATTTTTCTCCCAGATCGAAGCCCGAATGTCCATTGAAAAATGTTTGGAGCACGGATGGCTAAAAGGAGAACAACTGTACAGGGACCTAAGGGACCTGGAAGTCCGATTGAATACCCCAAGGTGAGAAAATTTAACATTAGAGCGCATTTTCTTCAACTCCAAATAAAAGTTTCAGGTACCTCACCAGCCCACAGGACGATGTTCTCTATGGTCCGGCTCCACCTCGTTAGTACATTTTGATTATAAATTCAAATTTTATATGTATAATTTTTTTTCAATTCAACAACAAAAAAAATCCTTCAAAAAGCGGTGCTCTATTATTGAAATTTGTGATAGATTTGTGTTCCTCATATTGCCAGTTTTCTACAATTACCCCTCCCCCGAATCATGTACATCTCATTTCTCTTGTCACTCTCTTTCTCTATGTCTCTTCAAGAAAAATCATTGAAATCTCTTAGAAAAATCAATAAATATTTATTTGAAAAAACGGTTTGTTTGGGCGCGAGATTTTATTTTCAAAAATTCGCGCAAGATTATTTTGAAAATGCGCGTAAGATTATTTTCAAAATTGCGCGTAATATTTTTTCAAAAATGCGCGTGAAATTATTTTGAAAACGCGATTAAGATTATTTCGAAAATGTGCGTAAAAATTGTTTGAAATAGCGCGTCAGACTTTTTCAAAAATGCGCGTGAGATTAGTTTGAAAATGCGCGTAAGATTGGTTTGAAGATGCGCGAAAGATTATTTTGAAAATGCTCGTAAGATTCTTCGAGAAGAACCGGTTAAAATTCTTTGAAATTGCGCGTAAGATTTTTTTTTTTTGAAAATGCGCGTAAGGTTATTTTGAAAACGCGCGTAAAAATTTTTTCAAAATGCGCGTGAAATTATTTTGAAAAAGCGCGTAAGATTGCATTGAAAATGCGCGTAAGATTATTTTGTAAATGCGCTTAGGATTATTTCGAAAATGCGCGTAAGATTATTCTGAAAATGCGCTTAAAAATATTTTTAAAATGCGCGTAACACTCTTTTGGAGATGCGCGCGAAATTTCGCTGCAAACTCTCTGAAACAAATGAGATATCTTTCAAAAAATCAATAAACATTCATTCAATAATACACGACCGCCCCATTTCCACTCTGCCCGCGGTCCTCGAAATAGGTGAAATCGATCAAAAATGTGGCCTGGAGCAGCAGCATTTTGATGATCACCGGCATGTCGGCGGGAACTGGAAACATATTTTTTCAAATACACTTTGCCCTTCCAAAAGACCACTCACAATGTATCATATAGGTGTCCGCATCGCTCACCCATTCCAGATATCCCGGGTCTAGACGGACGATCTCACCAACTTTGGCACCACCCTGAACATAGACCGGAAATGGGAGAGTGTGACGGGTACGGCATGCCGGATTGGACTGTGCGCCGTCTGGGGCGACGATGGCGAATTCGGTGGGACATCCGGCCACGCGGAGGTAGAACTGGAAATTGGTTTTCGGGGGTTTGTAGTTTATAGCCTCCCTTAGCACCGCAACTGTGGGGCGGATTCTCAATTTCTATTTTCTCAAGTGCTACGAGGGGATCAAGTGCTTTTTTTGCTCATGTGCTATAGATCAAGTGCTATTTTTCCAATTTTCAATGTCTCAACTGCTATGGCTTTCGTTTCAAGTGCTATTCCTCGCGATAGCACTTGAGGCGAAAGTCATAGCAGTTGAGACATGACCGAAAATTGGAAGCGTAGCACTTGATCACCTTCGTAGCAGTTGAGTATTTGCCCAACTTTACCACGCATCTTACCCGATAATCACACGTGTCCCTTTTCAACAGGCCAACCGAATTCCCGCGATGCCACGTCTCCAAATAATCCGCCGAACACGTACAACTACCACCACCGTAACGAGAAGAGCTCATCAGGCGTTGACGACGATTGTCGAACATGTGTAGGTCGAAGTTGCGACGATTCCTGTCGCACGAGCGGTCCCAATAGTCGGATTCTTCGTGCGCGTAGAGGATCTGCAAATTTAATTTTCAAAAAATCTTACGCGCACTTTCAAAAAATCTTACGCGCATTTTCGAAAAATCTTACGCGCATTTTCAAAACACTTCATCCGCCCTCCTCAAGAAAAAAACACACCGCGCACCTCTACGCCCTGCCCTCCCCTTCTCTCAGTGACGCGTCTAGTGTAACGGATAGCGCTTTTGCCCTTCAATCTACAGGTCTTGGGTTCGATTCCACATGGCGCCATTTCCTTTTTCTTTTTTTTTGACATGCTTACCCTCCGCATGTACATATCATGCACAATATACCGATTCGGTGTCTCAATCCCGGTCATCATCTCAATCGGCTCAATACACTGAACCACCATCAAACAGTTACTGGCGGCGATCGAGTCGAGAGCCGAGGCGGGCTCCAGTTGGCGGTAGCCCTGGAACTTTTTTGTTGAGGAAAGGACTGTCCTCTAGAACCTAATTTACCCTAATCTGCACTGGCATATTGGCAATAGCATTGGGAACATCGATGGGTTCCTCCTGTTCTTCTGGAAGTTGTTGCTGAGGGGGGCGTGGCCTCTGTTGATAATGGGGTTGATGATTGACTTGATAAGGAGAAGTGGAAGAACGACGATTATGACGACTCATTTTTGTTAAAAATTTGGAAATGGAAATTTGTTTAGAGGGGCCTCACGGGATGGTTTTTTGAATTCCCGAATCCCCGCGTGCCCCATTTTCAAATCTTCCTCCGCCAAAAAAACTCCTCCAATTTTATTCATTTTCCGACACGAGAACAAAAGAAGACAGACGTTCTCAATTGAAAACAACGAGAATTCAAGTTTCGCGGCTCATAAAAAATGGAGAAGAAGAAATCAAAAACAAATCTCTTGCAAAAGTTCGCCGACAAGTTTAAGAAGAAGAAGAGGGGCAAGTCGACGTCGGTAAGCCAAGGGAAATAAAAAGGAAAAAAGAAAAAAAACGTTTGACCACCGCGGGGATTGAACCCTCGGGTGATTTCCCGGAAGTCAAGCGCGTTAGCCACTCGGCCACGGGTGCAACAGCCGAGAGGTGGCAGAGGGAGAATAATAAAAGCGCGCGTTCTCGCTCTCTGCCGCCTCCCATAGCAACTTGTTCCAGGCCTCCCGAGAGCGGAGCTCCGAAATGAGCAGAAGGCGTCCCCGTCCACCTCGATCACCATCAAAACCAAAACTACCAGGAGGACCTGCTGGAGGATCCCCGTCTGCAGAAGCAAAAAGTAAAATAGACCTGATGGAAGTGACGGCGAAAGGTATAAAAAAAGAGAAAAAAGAGGAGAAACGGTCGTCAGGGAAGAAGAAAAAAGAGGAGAAGGAGGTACATAAACGATACAGTAATCCAATCTACAGTAACCCTACTTGCAGACCACTCAAGCCCCTCAAAAAACGCCATCTGCCCTAACACTCCGCCGAGCCGACAGCATCTTAGAGGTCTCCGGGAACAGTAAAAACGTGGAAAAAGCAGTCAAATCGTGGATGGAAACAATAGAAAAACCGGATTTTAAGAAGACGTTCGAGACGGCGTACACTGTCATCGACACAATAAAAGTGGAAATTGAAAAGTGTCAGGCGTTCAAAAAATATATGGATTACTGTCAATCGGAGAATGTGGAGTTGTTGGATGCAAATCGAGTGAAAGGCAATGGAGAGGCGGATTTCTTTTTTCATGGAAGTGTGTTAACAGTGCCATCGGTGAGTTTGAAACTTCAAATAGCCTGAGAGTTCGGGACACCATGTTCCAAACACCATATCTCGATTGTCTTTGAAGACTTCAAAAAGTTTTCAACTGGTAAAATGTTCAAAATGCTTTGCTTAACATTTCTTTAGTTGACTACTTGTTAATAGCTTTAAAGGCAACCGAGATACACTGCTTTGAAGATGGGGAGCTCTACCCCAGCTCTGGAATAATCAGTACTGTATGCTCAGAGCAGCAAATCTCGGTGGTCTTTGGAGCTATCAAAAAATTTTCAACTGGTAAAATGTTCAAAATGGTGTGCCCAACATTTCTTTAGTTGACTACTTTTTGATAGCTTCAACGGCAGCTGAGATAAGCTGCTCGAAACAGTCAGTTCTTATCTAGCCTGCGCGGGCTCGACCCTCTCCAAAATCAAAATTGTGGGCTCAAAAACATACCTCAAGGAGTACTAGGCCAATCTCGACTGCACCTGACCGGCTAGATTGTACAGGATCATAGGGGTTCGTGAACCCAGTCCCTCTAGCAGGCCCCGTGCAGCCCAGGTTGATCTGGGGGTGTTTCCAGGTTATTAGACATGTAGAACTTAAAGAGATCTACATTTGACATGTTTTTGAGTGCATAACTTTGATTTTGAAGAAAGTTAGACCGCGTCGGGTCCGGTGAGCTATCAGGGAAGCTCAGGACTGTAATTCTTACAAAGATTACCGTATACACAGACTACTAACTAGAAAAACTACACAAACTACAAACTACATTACATAACCGTGACAGCAGCTTGTTCTAGTCTCCCCATACTTCACTACAAACTACAAACTACAAACAATCTTCCAGGTCACCTCAAAATCCGTGATCCTCGCCCAACTAGCTCTCCAAGAGTTTCCATCCTCCCTCGAATCGTTTTGGCTTATGGCAGCCTCCCAAAAAATTCAGCGGATCTTTGTTCTTCTTGGAGAGGATGAAATGGACAAAAAGTCCCTTGCTGAATACTTTCCCGACGATTTCATCGAGTACAAAACGATTCGTGTGAATAACCGGAAGACAGTTTACAAGTCAGATGACCAACCGAACACCCAGTTGTTCTACGAAGTTGTCCCCAAGGATTGTGCCGAGGCGCCATTTTGTATGGTTGAGATTTGTGATTTTTGGCCTGATGCCAAGATTCCGATGTGTGGACATGGAAGGATTGCGTCGACGGCTGCAAGTGTTTTTGATTCGGATATCGACACCGAGGCCATGTGTGCCATTGTGAGCAACTATGGAGCCGGACGGGCCGGAGCGTTTTTTGTCGGAGCACTGGCGATTGAGAAGTTACGAAGTGGAGAGGCACCGAACATAAAAGTACCGATTATTCTCTTTCCCTTAACCCCAATGTTATTTCAGGACATTGCCCACTCTGTCCGCTCACAACGACCCGGAGCGATTGAGACCCTCTCGCAATATGTTTTTAGTCATGTGATAGCTCTTTATTATAGTCTAAAACATATAAAAGATGTGGGGTTGAAGGCGAGAGTCGAGAAGTTTATAAGTCAGTTGGAACAGTTTGCATGTGAAAAGATGAGCGAGGAGGATGATGATGACTCGAATTCGACGACTTGTGATTGAACTTTTCGAATTGATGGGAGGGGAATGAAGCTTTGCTTTGAATTTGTTGTTTTAACGCTGACGATAATGACTAAATGCCAGATAATTCTATAGAAAAAAAAAACAGAAATCGATACAGTAGGAATAAAACTTTTCAGCTACAGTAGCCGTTTGTGTGTCGAATTTGATTTTTGTCGGCAAATTATTGGATTTAATAACGCTTTATGTGTTAATAACTGTGTGAACTAATCTTTGAGTAAAAAATCTGCTACCTGATAGCTTTATTTTGCGAAAAATTGATGTAAAAATGAATCTTATTTCCAGAAGTGTGCATTGTTACGTCGTGGTGATTGCAGATTTGGGCATTTTATCTCACGACAGCTTTGGATTTGCACACTTTTCTTCGGAAATCTCCGATTTTCAGAGACCACAAAAATCGGGGAGAAAAAACGGCTCTATTCGACTTGAACGGTCCCTTGGAAGTTGAACGGTCCCTTCAGGCTCCGAAAATAAAAAAACGGTCCTTTCAAAGTTGAACGGTCCCTTCAGACCCCAGAAATAAAATAACGGTCCCTTCAAAGTTGAACGGTCCCCTAAGAAAAATATTCAGAAATACAAATTTTTCACGTGTTCTCTTCTTCCCTTTATTAGTGTTCAATGTATCTTGTCGTTTATAACATTTTTATCTCCACAGATAGGAAAAGAAAATTAGCACACTTTCTTTCAATTTTATGTCGGAGGAATACATTTTTGAGTTTATGAGTTACAGCAAAGACAAGAAAGCTTTCAAAACATTACATCTAAAGCTGGATCTCCTCCACATACTGGAAAACGAGACAAAACTGAAGAATTTAGTTGAAAAATTTGTTTTAAAACTTGCTCTGATTAAAAAAATTATGGATTGTGATAATCGTCAAACAACAATGAGAAGAAGAAAAGAAGTGGGAGGTTTGTATTTCTGAATATTTTTCTTGGGGGACCGTTCAACTTTGAAGGGACCGTCATTTTATTTCTGAGGTCTGAAGGGACCGCTCAACTTTGAAGGGACCGTTCATTTTCAGCCCCTGAGTCGCAGTGGATTGGATCAAAAATTGCTCACCTGGTACTTCACCTGGTACCCGAAAAAATTTTTTTTGCTCGCTCCGCTCGCGCCTTTCTACGCGGTTTATGGCCATTTTTCGAAGGAATCGTGTTATTTTTCAATTCAAAATGCAATTTTTGTTCAAAATCATAAGAACCGGGTCATCCTTATAGAAAAATTCAACTATTTACTATTAAAAATACTTGAATGCTATGAAAACAAAAAGAAAAAGAAAAAAAAAGAGACAGGGAACTGAACCAAAAACTGTCAGACTCAACTCCTAGAGCGCTACCCATTGCGCCACGCGTGCACTAAAGCGCGAGAGGCAAGGGCAATAGAGGAGTGTGAGGAAAAGCGGCAGGGCGCGGCAGAGGGAGAGGCGGCGGGCGCAGTAGATTAGAGTGTAGTGTATGAAGGAAGGGCAAAAAGTACGGTAATGCTAAAAATCCCTCCACACCTGGTATAGACTGCACCCCCCTGGTAATTAGTATTATCCAAGTCAAAAGAAGCATTTTCAAAAAAAAGTTGATGTGGTTTGGAGTCGTTAGAACCATTTCCCACTGGAGTGGAGAAAAACCACTCCAGTGGGAAACCCGTTAAACCCAATTTTTTCGGGCCAACTTTTTTTTTGATTTTGCTCCTTTTGATGCGTAGATTACGAATTACCAGGTGGGGGACACCTATACCAGGTGTAACACCATCTTAATAGCTCATTCGCGATTTCTAGTGATTAAGTACTGTAGCGAGAAAAACTTGTTGTGGCACTTGGTATAGACGATCCGCACCTGGTACATCGTAATCTACAGATCAAAAGAAGCAAAATCAAATAAAAATTGGTTCCAAAAAGTTGAGTTTAACGGGTTTTCCATTGGAGTGGATTTTTTTCACTCCAATGGAAAATGGTCCTAACGACTTCAAAACAGGTCAACTTTTTTAAAAAAATGCTTTTTTTAACTCAGAGAATACATTGTACCAGGGGTGAGATTTTACGTTTACGGATTTTACGGATTTTACGGATTTTACGGGTTTTTGAGGGACCGTAAAATTTTTTTCCGTAAAATCCGTAAAATTTGTACTACAGTAATTTCGAAAAACTCAACGACTTTCATGGCGGAAACTGACCAAATACTTGTTGTTTCCCCATATTTTTGAGAACAACTTATGGCTGATAGATAAATTTTAAATTCACTCCTTTTTTTTTAACTCCGCGCCACATGTGTGTGCAGAAAAAATCTCGAAATTTTTGAAGCTCAGTAGAAAGTTTGGATTCTATTCAGCATTTTTTGATTAATTGGCCTTTTTGTTAATTGGCTGGACGTGATTGTTTTTAATTTGACTCTAAAACACGTTTTTCGGAAAGAATGACGGTTTTCAGCAGTATATACAACGTTTTACGAATTTTACGGTTTTTACGGAATTTTACGGATTTGCAATCCGTAAATTTTACGTTTTACGGATTCCGTAAAAAAATAATTTTACGCTCACCCCTGCTTTGTACCAGGTGCGGATTGTCTATACCAGGTGCGGATGGGATTAATAGCACTACCGTACTTCTTGTCCTACCTAATACACTACACGGTAATCCACTGCGCTCGCCGCCTCCCCTCTCTTGCCGCGCCCTGCCGCTTTTCCTCACACTCCTCTCTGCCCTTGCCTCATACGTTTTTCGTGCGTGCGTGGCGCAGTGGGTAGCGCTCTTGAAGTTGACCCTGACAGTTTTTGGTTCAACCCCTCTGTATTCTAAACTTTTTTTTCTCATATGGTAGTCTATATTTTACCAATTTTTTGAAAATTTTCTCACCTGGTCGAGTGGAAATTTTTCCACTCGACTCGGGGGCTGGTTCATTTTTTTGAGGCACCTGAAGGGACCGTTCAACTTCCAAGGGACCGTTCAAGTCGAATAGAGCCGAAAAAACTTTGTGCGAGAAACAAAAGCGAGAGAAACGAATCTGGGAGAAATTCGGTTTACTGTCACGTCAGATTGCAGAAAAATTTCTGTACCATTTAATTTTTCGAAAAATTTCTGGCGAAAATAAAATTTTTCACTGTAAATGAACCAAATTTCTCAGCCGATTCGTTTCTCTCGCTTTCGTTTCTCGCACAAAGTGGTTTCTCCCCGATTTTTGTTGTCTCAGAAAATATATACAGGATTTTCGAAAAAAAAAACATTTTTGTACGAAAATTGAAAGAATCTCAAATAGAGCGCTTCTTCAAAAAATTACCCTAAAGTTCAGAAATATACCCTAAAAAATGGGAGAGCGTCGTTTTCTTAGGTTTTTCCTTTCAAAAATTAGGGAGGTTCTCAACTGTCCTTTTACGAGACAGTGACGTCATGAGCTCCGCCCATCTACACACAAAGGATGGTGGACGGCGGAACCCGGGAGTTGTCGGTCCATTATTATGACTACCCCTTATAAGAGAGATCGTTTTCGACTATAGTTGTCACAGTCATGGATACCACTCGCTATCCACGCAATGACCCAGCGCATCACCTTCGCTTACACACTCCAACAACACACCGGGGTGTGTAGTGAAGGTGATGGTAAGTCTGGCGAGCGGCGGCCAGAGCGGTAGCGGTGCTCCATGATGTGCCCCCGAGAAGACAACCTAGGGTACGTTAGTACCGGGGGATTTTCAAAGCTGGAATGTGGGATCATGCAGAAATTCGAAGAAAAGCGGGGGGTTTTGCTGAATTTTTCCGTCATTTTCGCGCATCGCGCGCAATTTTTTTCATCGATTTTTCAAATTTTTTCGTCTGGCGACGGCCGTCGCCGAGCGATCGAACCTGACGAAAAAATGAAAAAATTTGACGAAAAAATTAAAAATTTTGACGAAACAAAATGACGAAGATGACGGAAAAACCATTCTTTTTGTTGTTAAAATTCGGCCTAAAATCATCCTTATTTCGGCTAAATCAGTGACTAAACTCTACTCAAATACTGCAAAAATCCTTCTTAGGCAGAAATATTTAGGGCACAAAATCCGAACTTTTGATTAAAAATCTCTCGAATATTGCCATTATATAGACGACCTTCTTAGATCACGGCTTTTTCAATGAGAATTCGGCTAAAAACGCTGAAAATCACCCCGGAAACGCTGGAAAAAATCTTCAAAACTCCTCGAATAAAATCGGGTAGATTTACGGTAAACATCATGCGCGCGGAATTTCGGAGCATCGTTCAGAGCAATTTTGCATTGTTGGAATGGGGACTTCGCAATTGAAAACACAGGGAATTGGTGATCCTACAGATTGGTATACTCAGAGAGTGGTGGCAAATATACAGAAAATTGATCAATTTTGGAGAAAAGACTGATCTAATAATATAGACCTCGCGTTGTTCTGATTATGAGGTGAACTGAAGAGTGGAGGCGAGCGAATGGACTGAAAAACACTTATTGCTACCTATCACGCTGATTCCTGTTCACTAACCAATCATGATATTCAGCCATTTTCCGATTCGACGGTCCTGGTTCATCTAAATCCACATCATCCGAAGGCATTGCATTACATCCGGATGGATCTGCTGCTGCTTCATCTTCAACATCCGTTTCATCCGCCGCAATCTCTCCTACTCGTGCTCCTCTCCGAACAAAATCTTCGTAATCGTCGAGGGCCGCTTGGAGGTGGACCCGAAGATCATGGAGCGTCAAACGATGGTGCTGTGATTGGGGGTTCTAAGAACAGAAAAAATCGAGCCCATTGTCGATTCTGTCCAGTAATTCCGAGATGAGGAGCGGTCTGTGGTCCTACAAAAAAGACACTCCTATTTCGAAATTTGATCAGAAACGCTTACAATGACTCCGGCTCCGTCTCGATCTATTAGCACAAGTGCGGGGGCTTAATATCGTTGAGCAAAGTGACCACGAATTCGAGATTCATTGTGTTGTTAAACTGAAAGATGGCAATTGTATATATGAGTACCAACGGGAAACTTCGCGTCTTCTAGTCGCCGCGACACAGGGGCAGCATCGTTAGCTTCACTAGTTCCAGGGGCTGTTTTTCTTCGTAGTTGCTGACCGATTGCCCTGATTGTGGTGATCGACTTCTGCTTGTACTTGAACTTTCAGATTGGTTGTCTTGGGCTTGTGCTGGGGCTCGTTGGATAGGCTTAAATTGATGTTATTCACGAGAAATGCAATATAGATAACTTACTCCCTTCCTTTTCTTCTGCTTTTCTTTACATTTCTTCTTACCCATTTTTATTTGGAAGGGTGGCGGCCTGAAAATGTTAAATTGTGCAAGAAAAGTATATATGTGACGACGACGATTAACAGAACGAGTGAATTATACAGGAAATAAAAGTTCGATTTTGCAGAAAACTTGTCGGCTGAAGGCGAAAATATGAAGAATTGAGAGTTTATTTTTAGTGTTTTTTGTTTTTCGCGCGCGAGAAAAAATGTTGCGTTTTAAAGGTGCATAGACAGTACCAAAATTCGCGCCGAAAGAACATCGTTGCGTAGATCAAAATAAACTGTTTTGCGTAACGAGACCTTTGAATTATTTTGACCTGCGTAACGAGACCCATGGCGCCTAATTTGTCTCAGTCTATGCACCGTTAAAATGAATTTTTTTTCTTGCGAAAACACTATAATTCAAATTGGCACAAATCTCTGAGCAAAACGATAGTTTTGTTTTTCGCAGAGAATAGAGACCACAAAAATCGGCGAGAAACCACATTGCGCGAGAAACGAAAGCGGGAGAAACGAAACGGGGAGAAATTTGGTTCACTGTCACGTCAGATTGCAGAAAATAATTTAAAAATTTTCGATTTTTCGAAAAATTTCTGGCGAAAATAAAATTGCTCACTGTAAATGAACCGAATTTCTCCCCGTTTCGTTTCTCTCGCTTTCATTTCTCGCAAAAATTGCGCTAAGTGTGCATTGTTACGTCGTGGTGATTGCAGATTTAGGCATTTTATCTTACGACACCTTTGGTTTTGCACAGTTTTCTTTGGAAATCTTCGATTTTCAGTTGCGTTTTACCAGTTTTTAGTTGGATTTCACAGTAAAACAGTATTTCAAGTACTTAATAAAGTATTTTTAACGTTTGAATTCGTTCAAAATTGACTAAAAACGTATTTTTTTCAGAATGACCACTCGAGATCGATTATACGAAATGCAACAGTTGTCGGGCATGGAGGAAGGTCGACGAGACGAGTCGAGGGTTTTTTTCCGAAAAATTGAATTTTTATGCTAGTTTTTCCGTTTTCAGCACAACACGACGGACGGCTCACTGGAGAGCTTCATGCAAACCGTCGACGAGATTCGACACATTCTGATGATGTTGAACAGGGATCGCGAGACGATTCGTAGTAAACAGGTAGCGAGAGATGACGGGAAAATGAAAGAAAATCGAAAAAAAAAAGGGAAATCAGCTGGGAATTCTGCGAAAACGGACATTTTTCACTTAATCTCAGTGGTTTTTTTCGCTAGTTTGACGTTGTTCTCTCTGTTTTCAGCTGTTTTTTGCTGCTTTTCCGCGGAATGCTGCGCGATTTTCGCAGTGATTTTCGGTGAAATTACGGCCGGCTCTATCGGTTCTATCTTCGCTTGATTTTTGTGGTTTTCCAGCCGGTCTTTTTTCACTGTTCAGTTCAAAAATCACAAAAACCGTTCAGTTTTGCCCTGAAAATGACCCCGAAGTAGGTGAGAAATCTGATTCTTCACCGCTAAATTCTCTTCGATTCCTGGTTTTTTGGCGAGAAATCCTCAAGATTAGCATGTCTTAATCGATAAATTCCCACAGAAATTGTGCAAAATATAGAAATTTGACCAGGAGGTTGGCTGGAAATGGCCGTTTTTCCCCTTCTTCGAACAATTTTCCGCTAGTTTTGACATAATTCTCTCAATTTTCAGCTTTTTAAACTCAATTCTTGAAGAAAATTCGACGATTTTCGCAGTACTTCTTGGCAGAATTACGGGCGGCTTTGTGAAATTTCCGCCTGATTTTTCTGGTTTTCTAGCCAGTTTTTACCGCTTTTCAGCGTCAAGCACGCAATAATTGTATAGTTTTTTCCCCAGAATAATCCAAAAAAAAAAAAACTGAATATTGTCGATTTTCTGCGATTTGTCTGGTGATTTTTGTCGCAAAAGTAGCTCCGATTTCACGTTTTCATGACAAAAATCTTAGAACATCACTGTTCCGATAAACTTTTCCGAAAAGATTTTCGCAATTTCAGGAAGAATCTCTGGCGGCGGGTTGTTCGGATCAATCGAAATGCCGAGCAGTCAACGATCACAGCGACCAATTCATCAAACAAGCCCGTGTAGTTCGAAAAAGACTCGGCGACGAGCAGGAGGCGTTGAAGAAAGTTCCAGAGAAGAACTGCGGGAAGGGAAGAGCTCGACATGAACAGGTAGCTAAAAAACCGCTGATTTCGTCAGTTATCGATTGATTTCCAGGTCCGCTCCCTGATCACCTCCTTCCAATCGATAATGACGAAATTCAACGAGGATCAAACCGAGTACAAACGACGCGCGGCACAGAAGATCGCCGCCTACTTTCAGAAACAAAACGTTCAGGTGTCGAACGAGAAGATCGAGGATCTCATCGAGAATGGTGGCAGTCTTCTCTCGTTGACACGGAATATTCATTTGGGTACGGAACAGAAGAAGATGCTGTTCAATGATATCGAGAATCGACAGCACGAGTTGCAGAATATCGAACGACAGATGAGAGAGGTGGAGGAGTTGTTCGAGGATTTGCATGCGATGGTCACGCAGCAAGGTAGCGTTTGATAGAAGTGCACTGGGGAAGAGCGTTTATTCTCGAGATTCACAAGGCACAGGACAAAAGAATTCACAAGGCACAGGACAATAGAATAAAGTCATAAGCCTATGGGGCCATGAGAAGCATGCTTGTGATGGGCCGGACCACGAATTTCACCGGCTTCGAATTTTTCAAAAGTGAAAAATGAGCTGTTTTTTGCCTATTTTGTGTAAATTTCACGGGGAAAATTTTCGAAAATTTTCTCCAGTGTGGGCCGAGCGGGCCGCGCCCTAAATTTCACAAGCATGGTTAGTAGGCCCTGCCCGGGGTTTTTTTTTAAAATTTAGGTTAAAATTTTCTTCAAAAAAATGTTATTGTTTCCTGAATATAGTGGAATCTCGCCCTAGCAGCGCTGAAAGTGACAATTGTTGCTCCGCGGTGTTCCATCATCGGAAATACCTAAGAACAATGATTCCTCACTTTCGGCTCTGCTAGGGCACTGAACTGCGTTCGGACCTCATCTCAAGAGCACTTTTCCAGGTGAAACCATCGATCGCATCGAGACAAGTGTGTACAGTGCCGCCGGATATGCTGGAAGAGCTGAACGAAACGTGAAGGAGGCGGTCGAATTGAAGAAAAAAGGACGGAAATGGAAAGTGTTCATCTGCATTGGACTCATCATTCTTGTACTCGTGCTTTTGATGGTTTTCAAAATGTTCTTGCCGTTTTAAACTGTTTTTTTCGATTTTGTAATGATTTTAATCCAATTTTTATCTATCGACTTTTTTGCCACTCACTTTTCTATGGTTAATGTTTTATCTGATCTCATTTTTGATTAAATAATAAATTTATTTCTAAAAAATCGGGGGTTAGATGACCATTTCGAATGCGTCTTCGTCCTCCTTCGGGGCTTCTGGGGATGTTCCCATTTGGTGATGTCTTCGCTCCACTTTTTTGAACTCTATGAGACGACTCTGGGATACAAAATTGGTTGGAAAAACAGGGGGAATCGAACCCAGCGGGCTTGCACGACCTTTAGGGTAAGTTGACTCACTCTTTCATTGCTGAGGACATTCATGATTTTGGTGTTTTGTGGATGGACCAGTAGCATGCTCAACACCCAGGTGATAGGAAACATCCGACAGTTTTCTAAGTATTTGCGACCGAGTTACAGTCTTCCAAAAAAACTAAAACTAGAAAAAAAAACTGGTTTATGAAAATAGAAATGGGGAAAACATCGATCACATAGGAAATTCGTAAAGCGGGATGAACAGGGACCAGTTGAAAAAAGGGATCGAAAGTACAAGAAATGAGAAGTTATACCGGCTACATCAACCAAAAATAGATAAAGGACGGATCAGTAGAAAATGAAACTAGACATGAAAAACATTGATAGAAAATGAAGGAACAACAGTAGATGTTATAGCCGTGACGTGACGAGACGAGATGAGACACACTGCATGGATCGAACTGGGCACCAGCTTACATGGAAGTAACTTTGTAGTTTGAAGAGCACGACGCTCCATCAGTTGCGTCAGTCTTCTTCTTCTTCAACTTGCCGAACGACTTCATTTCGACTACTGAAACGAGAAAAGATTTGGAGAAGGTTCTCGGCAGATGCCACTTATACTTTGAGCAAATTCTCCTCAAAGTCTTATCAAAAGTTGCCTAATCTACGTCTAACGTCTTGCGAAAGTTGAACTCCCGCGAGAACCCAACCAAGTTTAGCTCAAAAGCCTTTGTCTGAATCCCAAGACACAACAAAGGCAAAGATTCAACAGGGTTTGAGCGAGATTTGAGCAGATATGCCACTCAACACCTGGCCGAATCAAATTGTGCGCAGTCTAACTTTTGCCTAGACACCCCGCCAGGTAGCATTGACGCTTACCTTTCTCTGCCTCCTCTCCGTTCCACACCGGACCTCTTCCGGAGCTCACTTGAAACGACTTGAAGGACGTATTGATGACGAACTCTCCAGGCAGATCTTCTGGATCCTCCGGTGGGAAGACTGGAATGGCGACTTCAACGGATGCATCCTCCATGTCTTCTGTTGGCACATCCAATTCATCTTCAGAATTTCCTTTCAGCTCCCGAGCCTCCGCGGAACTCCGAGCCCACACAGTTCCTAGGACATGCCGACGGATTGGACCTATAGGAAAGAGAGACCTAGAGGAAAGTCCACAGAAACTAGTTGGCTAATACTCACGTAAGTTCTGCTCCTGTTCTGCTCTGCTGCTCCGTTTGTACTCCCTGAAGTCCCATGCACACTCCGGGCATTCGACATACGTGTAATTCAGTGTCTGGAAATTGAACTCCCTATGACGAGTCCAGTTGTTGAAGTCCACGATTACTCTCCGACCAGCTGTCTCACAGAACCGTCCGTAGGCTTTGTTCTCGATGAAGTTGACTCCAGCTTTCCTCTCTCCCAAAGGAAATGGCTCACCACGGAGCCATGTCAGATAGATCAGCGTCCATTCGAGATTGAAGAACTTTGGGCACCCATGCGGGACGGGATAGATGCACATTCCTGCCAGAAATGTGTTTCCTCCATCGTGATAATAGGTTGCTTGGGCGTTGACAGAGATTTGTTGGTAGGTCAAGATGGCATCCTTGTGGCCCTTGGAGAAGGGGACGAAGTCGGTACAACTTCCTCCAATTTTGAAGCCATGCATAGAAAAGGAGACTGCGACGACATTGGCTGGGAACGTCATCTCATCAACCACCTTGCGAATTTCGTCGATCTTGGAGAAGAAGTTGAGCATCATTTTCCGGATCATATTCAGCGATCTCCTATTGACGAGGTCCAAGCATTCGCCTGCGTAGAATATCTTGAGCATGGTCGTCTTTGACTCAATCGAATCGGCCGACTTGGCTTGAGTGAACAACTGAGGCACGTATGGCTCAGAAGTCTCCGGATAGCCTTTTGACATGGCGCGGAGCATCATGCGCTTCTTGAAGGGTCTCTGGATGGCTGAGATCATCTTATTACCTGGAATAATTCAGTAAGGCAATGGCAATGGTGAGAGTGAGGGAGAGAGGGTGAGAGGGAGAAGGAAAGAGAGCGCAGACAGCTAGACAATCTAGCTGTCTGCTACCTCTATCCTAGAGATGAGAGAGAGAGAGGGAGAGAGATAGAGAGAGAGAGAGATAAGACAAACGACTAGAGCGCAGACAGCTTGACATTCTAGTCGTCTGTGCTCTCATAAACCTCGGGGAGGGCACAGACAGCTAGACACTCTATTTGTCTGCGCTCTCCAATGCGTCGGTGGGGGCGCAGACATCTAGACTCCCTAGCTGTCTGCGCTCTTCAATTTCTCACTCAGAGCGCAGACAGCCAGGGTGTGGGAGAGAGAGAGAGAGAACGAGAAAGAGAAGTCCTGATGTCCTAAAGAAAAATCGAAAAACGATGGTGATTACCAACTAGTGAGTCAGGCCTGCATAGAGTGAGGGTGACACGAGAGGAGTGGTCGCATATGTTGTGAGAAAAGTCGCGGAAAAAAAGAAAATTGTGAAACAATGAGAACGGGGACAGAGCTATTATCTATGATTCATCATCATAGCCGATCAATGATCAGGGACTTTGTTCGAAAGATCCCCTGCGCCACCAAAAGTAAGGTACCGACTTTTGCCGGCTCAGACCCATAAGACTCCCCTAGAACAGGCTAGAAGTACTGTAGGAGCATAGCAAAGATTAGGAGCTATCATAAGAAAAAAATGAAATAGTGGTTGAAGTGTTCCGAAAAAATTTCAGAAACAATGCCGAGGAACACCGAATTGTGAGTTTGGACACGAATTTATACCCCAGGGCTGACGAGAGATGGGAACGCTTAGACAGCGGGAATCTTAGAAATCAAAAAGAGGCGGAGCAATGGAAACACTAACATTTGTCAGTAGAGACTGACGAGAGAAAAGTCAAAGAGGAGAGTTTTGGACAGTACTTCTAAGCAAAAAGGGGCGGGGTCATGAGAACCAGAATTAGAGAGAAAGCTACAGAGGAGAGACTTGAGAGAGTGACTCAAAAACATATGCCGACCGGACGAGAGTTAGGAGACCATAGACATAAAAATCAGTGGGCGGAGCTATGAAAACTCTAATGTTCGACAGAAAGGGGCGGAGTTATGAGAAACACAATATTTAATTTCAACGATTATGCCAGAACGACGAGAGCGGAGAGACTTCAGACAGTGATCTCAATAAGAAGGTCGGATTTTCATATGAACTGAATAGAAGATCGATCAGGACTAAAAAAGGTAGAGTGAACAGGTATCAGACAGTGACTTCAAAGAAAGGAGCGGAGTTATGAGAAATGGAGCATTTCACCCCAATTTTCAGCGGACCTGACTAGAGAAGAGGGGCTTGGGACAGTGGTTCAAACCAGATTTGATTTCGAAACAATGATAAAGGGACGGAGTTACATGCGAACAAGCGAGCATGTTCCATATGAATCAGGGACGAGCGGCAATGCCGTTGCCACGTTGCCGGATTGCTGAAATTGCCGAGTTTTTCGTTCGGCAACGCTTTGGGCATAGTTTTTTGAATTGCTTCCAGTTTTGGAGCAATGTGCAACCGATTTTTGAGAAAACTAACATGAAAATCGGATGAATGTGATTTATTGGGAATAATGATGGTCGAATCTGATTTGTTTTAAAGACGAGAACCATTGAAGGCACAAGAATTTTTCGAAAAGTTGGTTCTTACTGTTTTTTCAACTCAAATTACAAAGAACTCAATCAAGTTTTGTATTGGCGAAAGATGTCAAAAATTGCCGATTTTCGAATTCGGCCATTGCCGGATTGCCGGGTTGCCGAAGTTTTCCGTTGCCACTCATCCCTGATATGAATCATAACCAAATGATGATTGGTCAGGACGGTACTGACGAGAGAGAGAGAGGCTCGAGACAGTAATTCTATAAACAAATGGTGTTTCGAAATGGTGATTAAGTCATCGGAGTCATGTGAAGGCCTGCAAGATTGTTCCGGAAGGAGGAAAATCGGGAGTTACAAGAATGGTCTGTGAGAACCATGACCAATCATCAATCAACCACAATAAGAGGAGGAAAATCAGAATTATGTGAATCATCGAGCTTTTTTTACTAGATCTTTCCTTCTTTTTTCATGTTTTTTCTAGAAAGATCAGGTGTTCATTGAACGGTCTGACTTCTTACTCATCAAGTCCCGTTTGTGTGGACTACAGGATGTAGTATGTATCTCGAATAAATCCAGAGTTCGAATGTTTATGTGCGAAAATGTGAAGAAAAAAGTTTGAGAATCATTGAGAACATTTGTAAAATAGGGTGAAACACCCAACACGAAATACAAGTAACCAGTAAGAAGAGAGGGGGAAAATCATGAGTCATAAAAAATAGATCGGTGCTTAAGAGTAATTGGTTTTGTAAAAAGGATGGCAACGTTATAAAATTGATAGGTTTGGGGCCCAATTTTTCGAAGAGACGTCAAGATCAGTCAACGATTTCCGCATCGATATCGCTGTCAGTGTCAGTAATCGCTTCTTCAACTTTCTCGAATTCATCCACGAGACTTTCTGTGAAGCTGGCACTAGAAATTCCTACTTCAAGCTCCTCATCTAATTCTTCAAGTAGCTCTTTTCGAAACTTTTTGAGTTCCTTCTCTGAGAAAGAGGGAAATTCCGATAGGAAAGGATTCGGAGCAAGAAATGCTGGGATGGACTCAGCAGAAGTTGTGGATTGGGTGTCTGAAATTCAGAAAAAACAAATGACTTCAAGATGACAAAAAAGTGAACGTACCCTCATCTGGCACCTCATCGTCGGTAGAACCATCCTCAGGAAAAACAACAATCGGCTCGACGCGACTGTGTTCTAGAACTGTCTCCGTTTCTAGGAAATGTTTTGTTGGGGAGCAGAGACGAACTGAAAACAAAAATTATGAGGTTAATGCAAAAGTTGAATGGTATACCTTCTTCCGGGCCCTCAAGTGGTATGTCAATATCAGCAACCAATGGCTCTAAGAGACGGGAATTTCGATCAGGCATAAATGTCTCCTTGTCAGATACCGAATCAAGTTTTAGCCGTCTTTGCAACTCCTTCATATCGTCCAACATGGCGTCCAATTTTTCCAATTGCGCATTCAGATCTTCCACAGAACCCCCTGGGTAGAGAGTCTTCCTGAGATCCCCCTGGGTAGATAGTTTTGATGGCTGAGGGATCCGAGCAGACTGAAAGAGTCGGGACAAAGTGGAAGTTCTGGATTGGATGTCTGGAAAACATGAGGATAGTGATTTTCTGAGAAAAAAATAATGGAATCTTTAGAGACTTACCCTCATCTGTTCCCGACACAACTGGTTCCGAGGCCTGGGTGGGTGGAGATTTGAGGAAGGTAGTAATCATCGTCTTCAGCTCTGGGAGGCCGATCTTATAGGATTTGAGAAGACTCAGCATTTCAGCGTCGTCACTTGGCGATTGTTCCTCTGGCGCTAGTTCTTTTTGAGCTGGTTCCTCCACTTTTGGAGCTGGCGGAGGGGTGACGGTAGCAACTGAAAATGGGGATAATATTGAGGGCAGATGGATCCGGAAACGTTGCTGGCGTCCCCCGAGTTGGGTTAGGTTTGAGATCTACGCCTAAAGTAAAACTGGTTCCGTAGCGCAGCTGGTAGCGGAACTGGCGAAGCCAGTAGATTTTCCAGCCCCCTCCCCCCCCACCCCTAGTCAAAAATTACCTTTCGCTGGCGGCACATATTTGTACGCCTTCTTCTCCTCAGCACACTCTTCACATCTCGTGAATTTGTAGGCATTCTTCTTAGTGTAATCAATTTCTTGATGACAAACTCCTCTTTTCTCATCGGCAAAGTTCACAACAACACGCTTCCCAGCTGTTTCACAGTACCTTCCATAGACATTGTACTTAAAGTAATTATCGGACCAGGTTCTATCCTCTGATGGATAAATCGCAACACTTCTGATTGCCTGGGTCATCAGGTTACTATCCAATGTGAGCATTTTTGGCATACCATGGACCACTGGATAGTAGCAGAGACCAGCGAGGTACTGTGTACCGTCCAGGTTTAGGTGCGTGGACTGAAGGTTCTCCGATAGTCGTTGATAGGTGAAGTATCCGGATTTCCAATTTCCTTCCGTTGGAATGAAATCAGTGCAGCTGTCCCCTACATTGAAATTATTCCTGGTGAATGTCACTGCAATGGTGTTGCTTGGCAAAGGAGACTCCTTAAGCCAGTTGTAGATAGTAGAGTATTGTTTGAAGTAGGTCATCAAATACTGTCGAATGAACACCAATGATTTGGTCTTGACTAAATCGGATCCATCTTTCGCGAAGAATAGTTTGAGCATTGCATCAGACCACTTAAGGGTCTTAGTTTCCACAACTGAATCCAAAATTGGTGGGGTGTACGGGGTCCGGCTGATGGGGTAGCCTTGACGGGCTTGTAGAATGAGCTTGTCTTTTTCGATGTCACGGCGAAAACGAGATAACATGTTCTGGAAGAATTGGTTAGCGATGGCTAATGAGGTTAGTTGGAAGACAATATTGATACGGTACAGTACGTAACCAGGTATCTCTAAAATTGCAAGAATTTTGAAATTAACGAGAATATGTTTTTTGGATCAGTACAATAAGATATACACATTCGAAGTGTAGAATATAGAATATTGTTATATAGGAGGAAAGGAAGTGACCAGTAAAAAATATATGGCAAAATCATGAAGAATGACTTATTTGGTGGTCTTAATTACTGATCTTAACAGTACAATAACCACATAAGAATTAATTGAATGATGAAAACAAAATATTAAGGGACCAGTAAACATCTTGAGTAAGTGTAAAGGAATGTATAAAAGATGGTGAAAAGTGACAAGAGAGAATTAAGAACTCGTACAAAACCAAGAGATCAGATAGGCTTATTTAATACAAATCAGTTAAGAAGGTTAGATGAAACATACCACAAACCTATAATAGAGGCAAAGCATGTTCACAACTTCATATCTCGGTTGCTTTTGGAATTTTCATATTGTGGTCAACTAAAGAAATGTATGCCAGTACATATGAAACATTCCATGAGTTGGAAATTTTTTGATATCACTGAGCACGACCGAGATAAGAGAGGGTTCACGTTAGAATAAAGACAATTGACCGTATAAAAAGTAGGATTATTGAAAAAATTAGTAAGTTTCAGGCAGATACTTTTCCTAAAAAAATCGGAATCAGTTAACGATTTCCGCATCGATATCGCTGTCAATATCAGTAATTTCTTCCTCAACGTTCTCGAAATCGTCCATGAGACTTTCTGTGGAGCTGGCACTTGAAACGCCCACTTCAAGCTCCTCATCATAGGTTGTATCTTCGTGTAGCTGTTCTTGCAACTTTTCGAGTTCCTTCTCTGAGAAAGTAGTAAATTCCGATAGGTAAGGAACCAAAACAGGAAATGCTGGGATGGACTCAGCAGAAGTTGAAGATTGGGTGTCTGAAGTTCAGAAAAAATAGATGACTTCAAGATGACCAAAAAGGGGAACCTACCCTCATCTGGCACCTCATCGTCGAGGGAACCATCCTCAGCAGCGACTGACTCGACGCGGCTTTGTGCTCGAATTCCTTCCGTTTCCAGGAGAAGTTTCGTTGGGGTGAAGAAGCAAGCTGGAAACAAACAGGATGAGTTGATTGCAGGAATTGTATGGTTTACCTTTTTCCGGTTCCTCATAAGGTATGACACTATCAGCTACTACAGATTCCGAAAGGCAGGGGTCGTGAGCAGGATTGGTTTTGAGGAGAGGTATCGGTGAGGCTACCGGAGCTGGAAGGAAATTCGCTAAGATTCGGAGAACTGTTAGGCTAGCCCATAACGGCTGCAATGACGAAACGGCCCACTTTTTCCAAGGGATAAGACGGCGCCAAGACTTTTGCTACCGTAACCTCGCGGTCTAGTCAATCTTCTCCCAAAAGAAACTTACCATTCTTCACTGCCGCGACTTCCTCAGATGGCTCATCGACTACGGTCTTTACTGACGTGAGCCCCAATAGCTTGACGCTCTCCGGAAGCTGTTCTTTGAGTACATCTAAGTCCGAAGTTACGGTAGAATCTGAAACAAAAAATTTCTGAAACCTATTTGCGGAGGTTCAGAAACTTACCCTCATTTGTTCCCGACACAACTGCTTTCGAGGTCTGAGTGGGTGGATATGAAAGAACAATTCTAATTGTAGTAACATTTCGCTTTGGCTGTTCCACGTTCTTGCGAGACGTTTCCTGAGCATTAGTAGCTGCATTGCTAACAAGTGTCTTCAGCTCTGGCAGTCCAATATCAGCGGATTTCAGAAAACTGATCATTTCGGTTTCCTCACTTGGAAGTTGATCTTTTGGAGCTGATTCCTGGACTTTGAAAGTAGGAGGGGTTACGGTGGCAACTGAAAATAATTGGAATTGAAGGGCAATCTCTGACTATGTATAGATATTTTTTGGGTGAGCGGAGAACGACATTTAGAGACAGGCAGGTCACGTAGCGCAACTGGTAGCGCTATTGGTAGAGCCAGCAGATTCTTTGCGCCGATTTGGCAGACTGCCGCTAGACCTATCTTGGGTTGAGATTGATTAGGTTTGAGGCCTATGCTTGAAGACAAAAAAAAGTCCCATAACGCGATTGCTAGCGTGGCTGGTGGCGCAATCTGTAAAGTCAGCGGTCCACTCAGCGTCTATAGGCAGTCGGCGCTGAGTTAACTATTGCCATAAGAAATATGACTCTGCCCAGGGCTGTCAAATCGGGCCGCGGCCGTTTTTATATCTCGCTTCCTAGCGGTCGGATCGTTTCGATGCAAGAGGCGGCCTTGTAGAGCACAAAAAGTTATGCATTTTGGTAAAAAGACGGCCCGGAATTTGTTATCCGCGGCCGGCCGCGGCCGGCCGTTTGACAGCATTGACTCTGCCTTTAAAGTAAGTTGAAATTTTGTAATACTCATTCGTTCCGCTACATTACGTTGATCAACACCCCAGATAAAATTTACCTTTTCTTGGCGGCACCCACTTGTACGTCTTCTTCTCCTCAGCACACTCTTCACATCTCGTAAATTTGGAGGCATTCTTCTTGGTGTAATCGATCTCCTGGTGACAAACTCCTCTGTTCTCATCGGCAAAGTTCACAAGAACACGCTTCCCAGCCGTCTCACAGTACCTCCCATAGACATGGTACTTATCGTAAGCAAGGGCCAAAGTTCTATCTGCTGATGGATACACTTCAACACCTCCGATTGCCTGGTTTATCAGGTTCCTATTCAAATTGATCATTTTCGGCATACCATGGACCACTGGATAATAGCAGAGACCAGCGAGGTACTGCCTACCATCCAGGTTAAGATGCGTGGATTGAAGGTTCTCAGATAGTCTTTGATGGGTGAAGTATCCTGACTCCCATTTTCCTTCGGTTGGGATGAACTCAGTGCAGGTATCCCCTACATGAAAATTAAGCGTGGTAAACGTCACTGCAATAGTGTTGCATGGAAAAGGGGATTCCTTGAGTCCTTGATGGATAGCAGGGTAGTTTATGAAGTAGTTCATCAGACGCTGACGAATGAACTCCAATGATTTGGTCTTGACTAAGTCGGATCCATCCTTCGCCAAGAATAGTTTGAGCATAACATCGTATTCTTGGAGGGTCTTAGTGTCCACAACTAAATCCAAGATTGGTGGCACATAAGGAGTCCGGGTGATCGGGTAGCCTTGACGGGCTTGTAGAATGAGCTTGTCCTTCTCGACTTCACGACGGAGACGGGATAGCATTTTCTGGAAGAAATTATTAGGTTTGGCTAGCGGGGCTAGTTAGGCAACAAGGTATGTAATGGTACAGTACGTAACCAGGTAATTGAAATCGCAACAAGAAGGTTGGAAAAAAAAGTTTGATTTAGAAATTAGAAATCCGCGAGAATATGATATAGGGACCTGTACAATAGAAGGTTGTTGTTTAGTAGGAACGGAGGTGACCATTAAAAAAAGACAAGGAACATTGGAAAATGGCCAATAAGAATGAAGAAAATATAGAATGAAACATGATAAGGGGGTATGTGATGGCAAAAAGTCAGAAGGAACTGTGCAAAAAAAGTAGAATAGAGGTACACTACATGCTCAGAGCACCATATCTCAATTGATTTTAGAGTTATCAAAAAGTGACTAACTAAAAAAATGTTTACCATAAAATGTTGAACAGGTTATCAGTTGACCACTTTTTGATAGCTCTAATATCCAACGAGATATACTGCTTTGAAAATTGAGTGTACTTATACTGCAGGCGTACAATTAAAGACAGACTACAGGTCAGCTAACAATTTCAATGTCGCTGTCTAGGTCAGTGACTCCCTCCTCCAATTGATCATAACCATCCACAAGACTTTCTGTGGAGCTGGCACTGGCAATCACTTCTTGAGCAGCCTTGGCTTTGGTCCATCTGCATTCCGCTTCAATCGCGTCTAGATCTTCCAGAAGGCTCTCCATGGAGCTGGTAGGAGGGGAGTGCTCTGAGAAGTCAGAAGGGTCTGATGGCCCAGGCGTCGGAGATGATGAGCAAGAGTAGAATTCGTGGTCACTGGAGGTTGAAGATTGAGTGTCTGGAAATGAAAAAAATCTAGAGGGGCAGTCGGAGGGGCGGAGCATTGGTAGGGTGGTGCCAAAACTGTCAAAATTGAAGGCCGTGTGCATCTTGTTGTACATATTTTTGTTAAAAAGGATTAGACTCTTAAAATGAGCCAGACAAAAAAAAATTGGAAAAAAAATTGGGCCCCAATTTTGATAGGTCTGGGCGGGGTCAAAGGTAGCAGGCCCCATCAATCACTGTACCAAAGCCCCTTTTTTCCAATTTCATAGCTTCCCACACCTCTCTGTGGTCCTCAAAAACTCACCATCATCTTGTTGTAGGACCTCATCGAAAATTGAACCATCCACCGAGTTCACAGACTGCTCCAGTAGGCTTCGTGCATGAGCTGGATCGGTTTCCAGGAGAGATTTTGTTGGTGTGAACGGGCAAACTGGAACCACACATTTCAAATCAGAACCATTTCATTTTGGTTGTTACCTTCTTCTGGTCCCTCACATGGTACATCACTATCGGCTATAACTGACTTCAAGAGGCTCAGTGCACGAGCTGGATCGGTTTCCATGAGCGGTTTTGTTGGGGAGAATGGGCAAACTGGAAATAGATTTTGTATGTTAACAGAAAAATTCAAAAGATGTTACCTTGTTCCGGTCCCTCACAAGGTATGTCACTCTCCGCAATGACTGACTCCAGGAGACTGAGAGCTTGAGCTGGGTTAGATTCCATGAGGGTTCTTGGTGGAGATGATGAAACTGAAAAATGTCTCCGTGAGAGGCAAGATGCTAAGGTTGGGGGGTTTACCATCAATAGGCTCTTCTTTTTGAGTTTCTTTGGAGTCTGGATTAAGGAGGCAGTGGTGAATAGCTGTCTCCGTGTCCTGGGGCGATACAGTAGTTGCTGAAAGCGGGGATAATTGACAGAGGCTAGTTCTCAGGCAGTGGGAAAACTTTGAAATACAGAAAATTCGCTAGGTTTCCTTTCCAAAAAAATAGCTCACCATCTTTTGGCGTCTCAACTTGGCTCAGCAACTGAGATGGCTGAGTCCCTCCGTACTTTGCCCGTGGCTTTGCCCTTGGTGGCTTAGTGCTCCTCTCCAAAGGCTTCACTTCACAACTCAAATCCAATTCCAAGTTCAGAAGACTTTGAAGGCTTTTGGATAGTTCTTCATCCAAAGGTTGAGCATTGGTTACCGTGGCATCTCCCGGACGCGACAAGGCAGATTTCGATTTCTCGCGTTGAGTAGCGACAGAGACAGCAGCTCCCAAAGGTTCAGCAGCTGGTTTCGACACTACTCCGACTGGCGTCAGAGCTGTTAGAGGCTCAAGGAAGCTAGTGACTCCCAATGGGTCCGTTGTGACTCTTGTAGATCCATTTGATTCAGCTACTTCTGACGCCTTTTTTACATCCACTGGACTCACACGAGCATTTTTGATCATAGTTTCCACCCTCTTGAAAAGCGGGGTAGAGGACAACGGATGGGGCTCATTCTTTCTCGGATTCTTCGATTCGGCAGCTTCTGGAGCCTTGGTATCGATGGCTGGAGCAGTTACGGTAGCAACTGAAATAAGGATTTTTCTTTTCGGGACTCGTGGAACTACATGGGGCCCCAAAAACTATACGGGATTCATATTTTGAACGTAGCACAATTTTCGGAATTTGAGCAATACCCAGGACTCGAATATACTTCCGGGGCTCATCCGAATCAATTTTCCGGATAGTCCCTGGTAATTTTTTAGGATACCGGGTATTTCCATCAGTCGCGACTTTTCTCGAATCGCAGCGTAATAATACAAACTCCTTCCTGTCTGTGTAGCGCAGCCTCCCGCTCTCCCAGACTCTCTTGGATCCCGAAAAAGCTCACCTGGCCACATCCAATCATAATTCTCAAACTCCTCCGCACATTCCGGGCACTCTGTGTACTTGTAAGCGTCATCCTTGCTGAAATCAATCTCCTTGTGACAAACTCCTCGCTGTAGATCCTTGAAATCAACCACCACACTCTTCCCAGCAATCTTACAGTCCCGTGAGTAGTACTGGATGCCTGCGTAACAATTGCTAGGACGTCTACAATCTGGCAGGTACTGATTGGAGCATGCGAACTTCATGAATAACAGTTTTGTATCCAAACTCATCATCTTCGGCATGCCATGAACAGCTGCATAGTAGCAAATACCCGCGAGGTACTCTTTACCGTTGAGGTTCATATAAGTGACTTGAATATTCTCAGATACCCGTTGATAAGTGTATTTTACTAGCTCCGATGGCTCCTTGATAGGGAGAAAGTCATTGCAGCGCTGTCCAACTTTGAAGAATCTCATTGCAAACGACACAGCTAGAGTGTTCGCGGGGAACTGTGACTTTTGAAGCTCTTGAACAATGGATCTTGGGAAGTAGGGAGCTTTGAAGTACTTGACTAAGAATTCCCAAATGAACTTCAACGACTTCTTTTGCACGTATTTGGAATTTTCATCTGCCAAGATGATCTTTGCATGCTCCCCGATTGTTTGTGTGTCCACGGAATACACGAGAACTGACGGGAAGAAGGGAATCTCGGTGATTGGGTATCCAAACTCGGCTTCTAGGCGCAGTGCTTTCTTTTTAGCGGCATGGCCACTGTTGAAGAAGAAGAACATGGATGGTTGAGAGGCTGGAAAAACAGAAGAATAGAACGATATCCGAGGACTTACAAGGGGATGTTTTTTTTCACATGGGTTAGGAATTTTCTACAAATCGGTGATCTGAATGTTGATGGTTCTGATAACGGATTCTGAAATTTCTAGCAGTCACTGGAGCCTGCGAGTCTGGAAATTTTCATAAAAAATCTAAAGACGCGCATTTTCGTTCAATTCAATGTCGGAATAGCTATTTCAGATGCAAATTTCCAGACTCATAGGATCCAGTGAGGGCTGGAATTTTCAGAATCCATTCACAGGTGCATCTACTTTTAGACCACCAATTTAGAGAAAACTCCTAACCCATGTGAAAAAAACATTCCCTTGTTAGTAGGTAAAAAGGAAAAAAAAAAGCAAAACCAAAGAACAGTTTGCTTGGACCACCCCATCAGAAACACCTAGTGGTTCACCAAACACCGTCTTAGAAGAGTACAATTCCGAAGGATTAGAGAAAAAGAGAGGTGCATATGGACCATCAGTATCTGATTGTTGCGTCAGCCCCCTTTCCAAGAGAAAAGGGGGCAGATGGTCCTTGGGTGTTATCGAGGCAGTCATCAAGAGAAGGTAGAGTAATGAGCAGTCATTAATGACAGAGGAGAGAGAGGGGATGGGAAGGCGGCTTAGAGGTAAACGGTACCTTACGTAACATATCATCAAGGAGGAAAGGAGAGCAGAAGGTCCCTTTTGTATGCCTAGCTGGGGAAGAGGGGGAAGGTGAGAAATGGTAATCCGGTAAAAGAAAGAGGAAAGGAGGACGGGAAGAGAACAGGCTAGCCACCCTGGAGAAGTTTGGGTACAAAATGGTGAAAAATGGAGGAAAGAGAGGGGTAGGAGAGAAAAGAACGGTATTTCGAGTCCAAGCTGCAATTACGTTGGTATCAAATTTCGTAAAGTGGGCGGAGCCTGTCACTCTTTCTTTTTGTCTTGTGAAATCCTAAACATTGCTATCACCATATGACGCCTAGCTAAGGGTCCGTTGGAAAATTTTGAAGCAAAAAGGAAAACGAAACAAAAGAGAGAGAGAGAGAGAGCTGGGTCACCAGCCTCCTCATAAGAAATAGGACAGAATAAAAATTTCTGAGAACACCATTAGTGTTTGCAGGGTCTTCCTCACTTTGCCACGTCATAAAGATTGCGAGGGAGATTCCACTGTCAATTTTGGTTTGGAGACCCGTTTGGTACCATCTGCCCGTTCTCATTTTGCATGAAGAGAGAGGAAAAAAGAGGACCATCTTCCTATGTATGTTGTATGCCTGGTTCGGAGAAGAAGGTGAGAGGTAATCCGGTAAAATGAGGGGGAGAGAGAATCTAGAGAGTTATGAGGGCCTTCTCAGCAAAGAAGAATAAGGAAAAAAGGGAAAAGAAGGCAAGGAAACTGTTCCGAGTCAGAATGGACAAAAGTGAGGAAGCATCTGATGTCTAATAGGTACATTTTCAGAAAAAAAAATGTTTTTTTGGATTCTCTTGGAGCTGTCTACCAAATAGGGAGCAAGCTGAGAAAGTGTATTACAGTAATTGATACCAAGTCTGTAAATCTAGCAAAATTGGTATCTCTATGTACTGTTTATCAGAGAAATCGCTAACAAACTTAGAGTACAGAAAGAAAAGAACGATAAGATATGATACATTAGGTTCTGAAGACTAATAAAAGTCAATCAGCATTGAAAAATTGAACAAAAAAATCTTCCCCCGTTCGCAAACGATTGCATGGTGCACAGGTACCCGTTGTACTAAGGAACATTTTCTTGCAACATCATCTCCTCCCCGAAAAAAAATCCCTCCGCGCAAGATGGGGTCATCTTGCCAACTGCCCAACAGTCCCTTTTTTTTCTTTTCCTCCACTCTCATCGTGGTCCTTCTTCTGTTGAATAAGAAACACTGCGGGATGTATCACAAAAAATGACCCCCCCCCTCCCCCCCTTCTTGCAACGTGGCCACCTCCCCCTTCTTGCTACGTGGGGAAAAGGGTACCCACACTGTACACACGATGCATGAAACCTTCCTCTCCCCTTCTCCCAACGGAGACGCTTCTACACACATTACGGACCACCCTTCCCCCTCGCCCCGCCCCCTTGCCCTCTGCAGTCTTTCTTCCCCCCGTTCGCAATAGAAACCCCCCGATAACGTGGTGCGTTCGTCTTACCGGCGATGACCCCGTCCGTTTTTCCTTTCCTCCTCGCTTCTACGTACATACACTCAATCTTGACGGGGGTCCGTTTTCTTGCCTTGACCGGTCTCCTATCGTGTGCTCGCTTCTCTGAGTCTCCGTATTGATTAGGGGTAGAAACGAACGGCCATCTGCACTCTGTCATTCCGCTTTTTGCACGTGTTCCGGACAACACCGGGTGTTCATTTAGCGAGGCTTCGTGGGCGTCTACTGTGTAGGTTAGTTGCAGTCTACGCCATTTGGAGTGAGCTTTTTTTGGGTGATTTTTCATAACTCCCTCTAAATTTTACTTGGTTTTGAGCTGATCTTTGGTGATTTTCATTGTAGTGGTAGTTATATGAACCGGATATGTTCATGGAGACTGAGATGTGAATATTCTGTATAGAAGCTCAGACTCCACGATGCAAGAAAGGAGTCGGACGAGGCTTAGAGCGCGTTTGAAAGAAGAAATAGGCAATATCAACTTTTACAGTTTAGTGGATGGTAAGCGTGCTCTGTTCATTGCAGATCCGGTGTAGAGGCTAACCTTACCCTTTTTTTTTGCTAGAATCTGAAAATTCAAGTTGAGCTCAAGGATAAATTATTTAGACCCTCCGAACAATTTTTAGAGATAAGATTCCATTCCTCGGCCCAACTTAAACTCACAATGTGTTGGTGAAACTGTGCTAGACTTACCGAAGTTCGACCACCATTTTTACTTTCTCTCTCTCTCTCTCTCTCTCTCTCTCTCTCTCTCTCTCTTGCTTTAGTAATTCTCCAATTTTTCGCCATAAAAACAATTTTTTCCAGAACTTGTCCGGTAATGACCCTCTCCAAACTCCTCACCACCACCCGATCCAGGGACAAGGAAAACGAGATAAAGTACATCACCAAAGGATACCCACTCACCACTTCTCCAGTCATCCCAGATATCCTGAAACATGAAGCAGGACACAATTATGCAAACGTCAATGGCCCCATCGAAGGAATTCGTGTCACCTACGCCCAGGACGGTCTGGATCTTGTGAAGCCGGAAAGTGTGGAGATGATCAAAAAGTGGATTGCTTGGTGGTGCTGCTGGGAGTATGAAATGTTCTATAAGCAGTTCAAAGACGCTTTTTCATGCAATATCATTGCTGTATCAATTCCCATTGCACCCTTCACTGTAGGATCTTCCTGCCACAGCTTTGATGGTGGTAGCAACTACGGATACCGTAAACTGTCCGAGAGCATCCAGTGCACCTATCACATTGAGAACGGGATCGAGTACCTCGCTGGAATCTGCTTCTATCCGGCACCTCATGGAAGCCCAAAACTCCTCAAGAGCAATGAGGCCTTGATGGACATTGCTAAGCAAAGTGCCATCTTCTTCCCGGCTAAAGATCGCCGCAAAGCTCCGGAGTATATAACGTCCAAGTGTTACGGAAGATACTGTTCCACTGCCGGAAAACACTCTTTGATTGTTTTCAATAGTGAGGATTGTGAGGATGGAGTTCCACGACACAAGGATTTCGATCATGAGAAGAAGGTCTATAAAACATGGTTGTGTAAGGAGTGCCTGGAAGATTTTTATACCTACGATAGGAAGGATGAGATTGTGCCAAAGAAAGGTGAGTTGAGGGTTTCTCAAAGAGGGAGAGAGAGAGAGAGAGAGAGAGAGAGAGAGAGAGAAAGAGAAAATGGGTCCCACCCCTAAAATCTGAAAAATCGTAGTCAATACCAGTCCAAATATCATATAACCGCCAGTTTTGGAATCAACGTTTCAAAGATTTTAGAGTTTATGGGTCCCACCACGAAAATCCAGAACCTATCGTATCTTGATTAATATCAGTTCGAATTTGATGAAGATGACTTTTTTGAGACCCGCGTATCAAGACGGTTCGTTTGAGTATAGCCATGACTAGGCTCTGACAAAAATGAAACCTTCGAGACTTCCGGGTCCCACCACGAAAAGTGAAAAGCTGCCGTAACTCGGTTAGTTTTGCTTCAAATATAATGAAATTCAGTTTGTTGAAATCAGCGCCTCGAGGCGGTTCAGAAAAGTATAGCTAAAACTAGATTATGAATTTTTAGGTTTTGAGTCTGCTTGCGGAAGTCTGAAAATTCTGGTGCTTTGGCCATAATGTGCCGAAATCTAATAAACGCGCTAGTTCTAAAATTGGTGCGTCAAGACGGTTCAGATGAGCATAACCATGACTAACTAGGGAATGTTTCTCTTGTATGGGTTAGTAATTTCCTATAAATTGGTGGTCTGTAAGTAGATGCTTCTGTGAGTGGATCTTGAAATTTCCAGCCCTCCCTGGAGCCTGAGAGTCTGGAAATCTTCATCTGAAATCGCCACGTCAATAATGCATTGTAAATTAGGAGTCGGGCCAGATATTCGGATGAAAATTTCCAGTCTTTCAGGCTTCAGTGAAGGCAGGAAGTTTCAGAATCCACTCACAAGAGCATGTTCATTCAGACCACCAATTTGAAGAAAATTTTTAACTCATGTGAGGAAAACATTACCTTGTAAGCTAGGTTTGAATTTTTGGGACTCATGAATCTCACCTGCTACCGTATCCCGGTCAGTAATACACCGAATTTAGTAGTTTTTCATACCATGATTTTGAATAGTATGTGGTATTTTATTGGGATTTTTGGATCTGTCTCCACCGTCTAGTGAGTTTCTAGTGGCAATTTCATTGCCCAATTTGAAAAACTGCCGGCCCACCTTTAGTTCTATTTTTTCAGAAGTCAAAGCTGTAACCTCTTACACCACCATATCCGGCACTCCACCCAAATCTCTCCATAAATCTTCGACCAGCACTTCCGTGGTTGCCCCCAAACCTGTCGAGAAAGTCACCCCAGCTCCTGTTGTCGCCAAGCCAGTCAAGCGTGTCTGCTCCACTGAGAATCTGTTGAAGGAGTTTGAAAAAATTGATATGATCACTGAAGACTTCCCCGACAGAATGAATTTCATCGCTTGATTCATTTTTTTGTGTTCCATCATCCTGACTACCTCTGAATCTTGTATTTTGCCATCAAATTTTCGTGAACTTTCTACAACTTGTATTTCCAGATTTTGTGTGCGTCCTCTATGTTAACTATTGTATTCTGTCTGAAATCAAGAGACTTGCTGATAAACTTATATGTATTCAGTCTAGGTGTCTTATCTTGATGACAAACAAGTCTATCTAGTCTATAGATTATCTATGTGGCAACAGACACTTGGCAAACATAATTGGTTAGGTTTAGAAGTATGATAAGACGGTAGAAAATTAATTCAAATCGGTTTGGAAAGTAGGATCGACCTGAAAATTCATTTCCGAGGTAATCAAGTGGTCCTGAACTGAAAAAAGTAATGAGATCAGTTCTATCTTGAATATCTCCTCGGGAATTTTCCAAAAAAAGTCAAAAAAACACTTTTTCAGCCACTTCAGAAAATCGATCAAAAAGTGACCAAATTTTTTGATATTGAGAGAGGAAAATATATGGAAATGTAGTCAATGATCTGGTAAATAGATAATAGGTTTGTGTCGAATAATAGTTTTGTTCACAGGATTAGTTTTGAAAAAAAATCGCAAGGAAAGATGCTTGCTGCATGGCCACACGACGAGAATGCATATTTGTGTGGTGGATAATATGATGTACTAGGACATGCAGTTTTATTGAAGGGACCAGCCATTTACAAGTGAAAGAGCAAAAGAAAAGAGTTACATATCAGATTTTTTAGAGGGTAAGAACATTGACAAGATAGGTAGTGAATTTGAGAATAGTATGAGACGTACAGGAGGAAGCAGTGATAAAAAACCTCAAAAATCAATTGGTAGAATTGTAAAGTTACAACTTGAACAGAAAATGTGAATTTAGTGATACAGAAACAAAAAAGAATGATGTATTCGCATTTCGTGCGATTCAGATTTGGGTCGGACATTAGAAAAATCAGTTTTCAGGAATTTCGGGAGTTTAGATTTGAGATACAAAAAGTTAAATACCGAACGAGATCAATCAATCAGTTCAGCTTCAATATCTGACTCGACATCCGCACTGCCGACAGTGACTTGCTCGAATCCTTCGATGAGACTTTCAGTGGAGCCGGCACGTGTAATTGGAGACAGATCAGAGTCAGTATTGGAAGCTGGAGCTGGATCAGAGGTGACCGGGGCAGGCCCGGTGGCAATTGGAGCAGCGGAAGCTTCTTCGACACCAACTGGAATGGTAGACGCACTTTCTGTGGCAGGCGCGGCAGGAGTATCTGAAAATCGATCAATTTTTACTTGAATATTCTGGTACCCTAACTTGTAGCCCCACTACAAAAAAGATGAAGCTTCACCAACCTTTCTTCGGCTCCTTCCATTCGTAGGTGTAAAAATCCTCCAAACACTCCTTACACAAGTTTATCTCGTATTTGTTGGCAACATGGTTATACTCCCAATGTCGGGGGATCCCATCATCCGATGCGCAAGTCACTACAACCGACTTCCCGGCAGTAGCACAATACCTTCCATAAAACTTTTGAGTTACGAAGTTGAATGACTTCATCCGGTCCACAAGAGGGTAAGGAATACGGCAAGCCATCGAATAGTGCACAAGAGCCTCATTGCTTTCCAAGAGCTTTGGTTTTCCATAAGGTGCGGGGTAGAAGCATCCTAAAGCTATGTACTCCACGCCATTTTCATTATAATAGACGCATTGAACGGATTCAGACAGCTTTCGATAGGTGTAGAATGAGTTTTCCGCTTCCTTATAGCCATTAGCCAATTTGAAATCATGACATGACTCCTTACCCATTTGGAAATTAGTTTGGGCGAACGAAATGGCAATGAGGTTTCTTGGCAGTTCCTTTTCAAAGTATTTCGCCGGTTCTGAATGGTGCTTGAACCAGCTGAACATTCGCTTCCGGATCACTTCAAGACATTCCGGCTCCACCAAATCAGCTCCTTCGTGAGCGAGTGTGAGCCCCAGGATAGGGAGACCGTAATTGTCATTGATTGTTCGGAACTCCACTCGGTGTTTCAGAATATCGGGGATGACTGGAGAACTGGTGAGTGGATATCCCTTGATGATGTACGTCTTTTCGTTTTTCTCATCCCTGGATTGGGAGTTGAAGAACAGTTTGGAGAGAAGGTTCATAGTTCTGGAAAATGGAAAGCTAAGGCTACATAGTGAACGCCGCTTTGAAAAGACGCGGAACAACAAAAAATGATAGATCAATCAATATGCCAAGTCATGTTCAAAGCGGCTGGTCCGTCTACATTTTAGGAATATAACATGAACCACTTTTACGTGGTGTCCAAAGTGCGAAAAAGCACAAAAAAGGCAATAATAAGTATCCAAAGTAGTGCAATATTTGCGTCTTTTTTGCATTCTTTTTCAATGGTAATTTCTAGACCACGTAGTTCAAAGTTCTTTTATTTTGATTTGAACTTTTTCAGCAAAGCTTTTCCAGTGGAAAACACACGCAAAAAGACGCAAAATTTGCACTACTTTGGACACTTTTTCTTGCCTTTATTGTATTTTTCTCGCACTTTGGACACGGCATTAATTAGACGGCTCAAAAAGAAAAGCTAGTGCAGTGGAGCAGTCATAGATATGAGCTAAAACTGAAAGACGAAGAAAAGCCAACATTATTCCGAAAAAAGGTAGGGAAAATACCAACGAGAAGATCAGATAAAACGAAAGGACCACCAGTCTCCTCACAAAAAACAGACGGAATGACGACTACACAGAATACGGATGGTCCGTCTCCACTGTATGATGTAGAGACTGTTACATGTTGGGAGAGTGTGAGGGGGCTTCAAAGCAAGGGGAAGGTCATCTGTGTATTTCCCAGAGAGAGACCAGGTAGTGCTTGCAGGCCCCCCCCCTTTTGCCACGTCATTGAGAGTGCCGGAAAATACCCTGTTGGGGCCATCTGCTTGCCACGTTACACGATGAGGAAGGCGGTATGGTACATTGCGGGGAAGGAAATTGCATAAAGAGATAATGTCTTTATTGAAGAGCTCAGTTGGAGGCACACATTAGAGTCAAAATAATTGAGGCCCATAAATAGATAATTGGGGATTATGACTTCTGGGGAATGAAAGTATTGAGGAGATGGTAATAATGAGCAAGGAGTAATACAGGATCATACAGTTGCGGAATATGAGATGGTGTGAATAGTACAGGAGAATTAGATGATGCAGGTAACTATACGAATTCACATATGAGATTCTTGACATGATAAGAATATAGACAAGTATGTGGAGTTACGGAGGATGAGGTAATGTGCTTAGTAAATGTAAATTGAGTGATGCAGGAAAAAAAAGTATCAATCAGTACTGCATACTGGAATTTCATGGTTACGGATGATGAGATGGTGGGAACAGTTTAGAAAAATTAGGTGTGGTAAGGAAACGATCCAAGTAGAAAATCAATCGACCAATTTTGCGTCAATCTTGGTCTCTGCTTCCTCACTGCTCATTTCAATCTTCTCAAATCCCTCGATGAGACTTTCCGTGGAGTCGGCTTGGGAACCTGGTTCAGCTTCAGAACCATTGGTGGCAGCTGGAACTTGAACTGACCCTCCATCGGTGATAGCTGGAGCGACAAGGGCAGGAGTATCTGAAAATGCAAGAAATTCGACGGAAACCTTTGATAACTTAGCTCGGAACCCCACTAAGAAGTATAATATTTGGTGTCCTAGCTTGAAATCTCACGACAAAAGATTCAACAGGATAATCTTCACTGACCTTTCTTTGGCTCCTCCCATTTGTATTTAAAGTAATCCTCACAACATTCATAGCACAAAACTCTTTCGAACTTTTTGGCTCTATGTTTGTACTCCCAATGACGAGGGATCCCATCGCTCGTATCGCAAGTCACCATCATACTTCTCCCGGCAGTTGCGCAATACCTTCCATACTTCTTGTAAGTTACGAAGTTGTATGACTTCATCCGGTCCTCGAGCGGATAAGCAACTTGGCAACATGTTGCAAATAGCAATAGAGCATCATTGCTTTCCAAGAACTTTGGTTTTCCATAAGGTGTGGGGTAGAAGCATGCTCCAGCTGGGTACTCCACGCCGTTTTCATTGTAATAGACGCATTGAACGCATTCTGACAGTTTTCGGTAGGTGTAGAAGGAGTTTTCCGCTTCCTTATGACCATTTGCCAGCTTGAAGTCATGACAGGACTCCTTACCCATTCGGAAATTCTGATGGGTGAATGAAACGGCGAGTAGGTTTCGGGGAAGTTCTTTTTCAAAGTATTTCGCTAATTCTGGATACTCTTTGAACCAATACTGCATACCTCTTCGAACAACTTCGAGACTTTCCGGCTCCACCAAGTCAGATCCTTCGTGAGCCAGTGCCAGAGCCAAGATAGGGGTATCTTTGTCGCCATTCATCCTTTGGTATTCAACTTGATACTTGAGAATGTCGGGGATCACTGGGGAAGTGGTGAGAGGGTATCCTTTGACGATGTAGTTCATTTCGTTCTCCTCGTCCCGGAATCGGGAGTTGAAAAAGAATTTGGAGAGAAAGTCCATGGTTCTGGAAAAATAGAGGCTAAGGACCGGTAGAATAAATGTTTGAGATGAGGCGCATAACAAGAAAAAAAAACGATCGGTCAACCAATATCTGCTCGTCCTCATAATCGGTATGCCCACAAAACAAGTTCTATGAGCAGAAGAGGCGTAAAAAGTGAGCTGCTGCCGGAAGATCAAAATAGGAGACGGAGAAAGAACAAGGAAGTGACATAGCTAGTAATAAAAATATAGGAAAATACTATTCACTATGACACAAAGGCAATGGAATAGAAGAGAGGTGGCCACCAGTCTTCCCGCAAAAAATCATAGGAATGTTTCCATAATAAGTTAAGGAAGCAGAATAGCTTTGATGAGTGAGCGATACCACAATTATAAGGAAAAACCACAATTAATCCCAAAAAGTGTAGAAGAGAGAGGGGTCACCTGTCTCTTCACAAAAAAGGGCAGAATGGTAATTCCTTAGGACACCTGGAGTGTTTGCAAGGCCCCTCCCACTTTGCCACGTCATAAGGATTGCGCGGGAGATGCCAGCATACCTTCATGGGACCATCTGTCGGTCCTCTTTAGTATGAAAAGACTACTACAATCTGGGAGAGGTATGAAAATAATGACAGGTTATCAAAATTTTCATCGAGATTGCGCGGGAAACCCCGGTTGGGGCCATCAGCTATGCGTTTTACATAAGGAAAAGGGCGTTATGCTACATTGGAAAGATGGAAAGGCAATCTACTGCTAGGACCCTGTTTGCCACGTCCTGCGCGGGAATACCCAGTACACCGTATCTCAAGGTTGGAGACATATGTTTGCCACGTCACTCACTGAGAACGGTGGTATGCTACAATGGATGGTTTGCCACGTCAACAAGAATGCGCGGAAAACCCCGATTAGGGCCATCTGCTTGTCACGTCTCGCGTTAAGAACCATGGAAGGCACCTAGTGCAATGGAGCAGGTTTTGTTTACCACGTCATCAAGCGTTGTATCAGGAGACATACAGTTTCATTGAAAGAACCACAATTACAAATAAAAAGAGATAATGTTTTTAAATAGAACTTGAAAAATGGCGAAAACATTGACGATCCGATGAAGTTGAGATAGAAATGAGGTAGATTAGAGCTGTAGAAGAGGAGGCAGGGAAAAAATGTCGGACAAAAAATCAATCGGCAGAATTACGGTACAGTTGAAGTTTGGAAAAAAAAAGGCAATGTGAACAGTGAATGAGAATTGAATGATACAGAAACAAACAAGTTATGGTGTAGTAGGATTATACAATTACAGCATTAGATGGGAGGAGTCAGGATGGTGAGAACAATCAGAAGTTCAGATTTGAGACACGAAAAGAACGAATACCACAGAAGATCAATCAATCAATTCGGCATCGATATCTGACTCGACATCCTCACTGTCGGCTTTGACTTGCTCGAATTCCTCGATGAGACTTTCAGTGGAGCTGGCACGAGTGACTGATGAAGACTCAGCGTCAGCGGTGGTACCTGCAGCTGGGACAGGCTGTTCGACGGTGACCACTGGAGCGGCAGCGGCAGCAGTGTCTGAAAAACGATCTAATTTCTATGGAAATCCGTTGGTAAGCCAGATTGAAATTCTACTACAAAAAACTCTAAAAGCTCCACTCACCTCTCTTTGGCTCCACCCATTTGTAAGAGAAGAACTCGTCAAGACACTCTTTGCACAACGAGCTGTTGTAGCAATGGGTGACGTGGTTGTATTCGTAGTGTCTGGGGATTCCATCTCGATAGCATTTTAGGAGTACATGCTTCCCGGCAGTTGGACAGAATCTTCCGTACTGATTGCGCTTTTTCATGAACCAGGAGTTTTGTCGGTCGTCGAGAGGGTAGGTAATGACGCTATTGTTTGCCGAGTAGAGCAACGCATTGTTGCTTTTCAGAAGCTGCGGTTTCCCATGAGGTGCTGGATAGAAGGTGATTCCAGCTAAGAACTCGACGCCATCCTCATTGTAGTAAGCACACTGGATGCATTCGGAGAGCTTACGGTAGGAGAAGTAACTGTTTTCAGAAGGCTTGAACGGATTTCTGAGTTTGAACTCCTGACATGACTCTCCGACTTCAAAGTTGTAGATGCAAATGGAAATAGCGATCAAATTCTTTGGAAACTTGGATTCGAACTGTTTGGAGAATACTGCAACACTTGGGTACCACTCTAGAATCTTTTTCCGGATCACTTCAAGGCTCTCAGGTTTGACAAGGTCCGATCCTTCGGGAGCGAGAGTCAACCCGACCTTCACAAAATCGTTCATCTTTATTTTCTTGAACTCGACTTGATGCTTCAGAATGTCCGGGATAACTGGGGAAGTGGTGAGTGGGTATCCATTGATGATGTACTTCTTTTCATTCTCCTTGTCTCTGGATCGCGAAGTCGAGAAGAGCTTGGAGAGGACCATGGTGACGAGCTCTGGAATTAGAAGACGTTACGAAGTAAATCGATGAGGGAAGTATAAATCTATAAGATGGAGGAAAACGAGAAAAAATCAAAGTTATGCTCAAAAATTTCGGAAAATACGGTCTACGATGAAACATGATTGGATGAATAGAGGGAGAGGGGTCACCAGTCTCCTCACAAAAAATGGACAGAATGAACATTCCTCAGGACAGCAGTAGTGTTTGCAGGGCCCCTCCCACTTTGCCACGTCATAAAGATTGCGCGGGAGAGACCATCTGGCCAACCTCGGACCTCACATTAGAAGAATGGTACCTGTGCATTGCCACGCCGTCATACGTCATCAAGATTAACATTGAGATTTTGCGGTAAATCGCTGTTAGTGGCCATCTGCTTGCCACGTCACTTACTAAGAACGGTGGTATGCTACATTGGATGGAAGGAATTGAGTGCAGTGGAGCACATTAGTCAGTTGAGAAGGGAGAACTTGTAAGGAACGATATACATTTTTATTGAAAAGATCAGTCAAGGCAAACCCATATAATTTTAATAAATGGAATAAATTTTAGAAGATGTTGGGAAAAATAAATGGGTACATTAATATAGGGTAATGAGGAAGATGATTTCTTTGAAACGACGAGATCTCTGAAGGATGAGCGAATTGATGAGAAAATAAAGTGACCTAGATCAGATTGTACGAACAGTGGCGGAGAATCGGATAATACGGTCACAAAAAAAATGAGAATATTTGAGATTTGAGTGGAGAACATGTGGACAGTATAGGATGAGACGGATGAAATGAAAGGTCAATCAATATATTCTGCATCATCAATATCGCTTTCGACATTACTGCTGACGTCGATTCTCTCGAATCCTCCCATAAGGCTTTCAGTAGAGCTGGCACGGGTAACTGGTGAAGACTCAGCGTCAGTGGCTGCTGCTGGAGCTGGAATCGACTCTTCGACAGTGAAAATTGGAGCGGCAGTGGCAGGAGTATCTGAAAACCGGATCATTTTTGAATTGAAAGTTTGGTACTATTGTATTTAACCCCACTGCAATAGACCAGTAGAAATAAAGCTTCACAAACCTTTCTTTGGCTCCTCCCATTCGTAAGTATAGTGGTCCCTGCAACATTCATCACAAAATATATACTCGTACTCCTTAATGACATGATTGTATTCACAATGACGAGGAGCTCTGTCATTTCGTGAGCATGTCAGAAGCACGTGCCTCCCGGCAACAGAACAGAATCTTCCATATTGCTTGTACTCAGTCATCAAAAAGGATTTTAGACGGTCTTCAAGTGGATACCTGATGTAACTGCCGCTTGCCAAATAGAGCAACGCGTCGTTGCTTTTCAGCAGCTGCGGCTTCCCATGAGGGGCTGGATAGAAGGTGATTCCAGCTAAGAACTCGACGCCATCCTCATTGTAATAAGCACATTGGATACATTCGGAGTGCTTACGGTAGGTGAAGTAACTGTTTTCCGAAGGCTTGAACTGACTTCTGAGTTTGAACTCGTGACATGACTCTCCAACGTCAAAAGAGGGGCGGGCGGCCGAAATCGCGATCAAATTTTTTGGGAACTTGGAGCTGATTTGTTCAAGGAATTTCGGATTGCTTTTGTACCATTTCTCAAGTTTGTTCCGGAACAATTCCAGACTTTCAGGCTTGACAAGATCAGATCCTTCGTGTGCAAAAGTGAGGCCGAGAAGGTCAATACTCCCATACTTCACTTTTTTGAATTCGACTTGGTGCTTCAAAATGTCGGGGACAACCGGGGAAGTAGTGAGTGGATATCCTTTGATGATGTACTTCTTTTCGAGCTCCTTGTCTCTGGATCGGGAAGACGAGAAGAGCTTAGAGAGGACCATGGTGAGAAGTTCTGGAAGAAGAGAAGTTTGACGAGTGAGCCGTTATGAGGAGAAAAAATTATGAGACGGAGAGAAAATGAAAAATATTCCTGAAAAGGCGGAAAACATCATCTACACAAGATCAGTGAGCTGGACGATGAAATGGATCACAAGTCTCCTCAAAAAAAAAAATGATGATGCCTATGCAAGCTGGGAAAAGTACATCAAGATTAGGTAAGGGTAACCTGCGTATTGCCAGGTTGCAGTGGAAAGACCAATGGTCAGAGGGAGAGAAGGCCTACTACTACTTGACGTCTGTTTGCCACGTCACCAATATCGCGCGTTGGTAAAAGTGCCACAGATTGTGAACGTATGCTATCTGTGTATTGCGTATTGCCACGTCGCAAAAAAGGGTCCAACGGAGAGTACGACTGTTTCTCAAGATGCCCGGTAGTGTTTGCCACGTCGCTAAAACTGCGCGGGAAAACCCGGCTGGGGCCATTTGCCACGTCACTTGATGAGAAAGGCGGTATGCTACATTGAATGGAAGGTATCTAGTGCAGAAGAGCACATTTTGTTTGGCACGTCATCACCGTTATTTTTGGTTGAGGGGCCAGAATTAGCATATACAGATATCGGCCTTTATTGGAAAGATCAGTGTAAATAAACCATTGAAATATGATAATTACAATTATACAAATAGACAGATGCATGAATTTCAGAGAAAGACTGCGGTCATGAATAGATAGATAGGGGGCACATGTGAAATAATATCTGGAAAAGAGGAATTTGAATTTTTTCCAACAATGAATCTTTTGGAAAATGCAATACTCGACAAGATGGTAACGATGAGAAAGGGATGATGTGAAAAATACAGTTACAGTGGAAAAAATGTTTTGAACAGTAAAAAAAACTTTGTTGGTACAATAAATAGAAAATCCATCAGTTCCGTGTTAACACGGAGGAGGGACACTGTGGAAGTCGATTTTGTCGAATTCCTCGATGAAACTTTCAGTGGAGCTGGCATGGGAAACTGGTGAAGACTCCGAGTCAGTGGCGGTAACTGCAGCTGGAATAGACTCTCCGACGGTGACAACTGGGGCGGCAGTGGTAGAGGCATCTGAAAAACGATAAGCTTTCCACTAATACTTTTAGTATCCTAGATTGAAATCCTACAATAAAAAACTCGAAAGCTTCACTAACCTTTCTTTGGCTCCTCCCAATGGTAAGTAAAATAATCCTTGCAACACTCCTTGCACAACGATTTTCTGTATTCATTAGTGACATGATCGTAGTCAAAATGAAGCGGAATTCCATCTTGTAATCGCAGAAGAACTTGTTTCCCCGCAACAGAACAGAACCTTCCATATTGCTTGTACTGAGTCATTCCCCAGGACTTCTGACGGTGGCCGAGGGGATAATCAATAATACTGCAGATTGCCAAGTAGAGCAAAGCGTCGTTGCTCTTCAAAAGCTGTGGTCTTCCATGGGGCGCTGGGTAGAAAGTGATTCCAGCCAGGAACTCTACTCCGTTTTCGTTAAAGTAGGTGCATTGAATGCACTCCGAGAGCTTTCGGTAGCTGAAGTGACCGTTCTCCGATGGCTTCACTGAGTCCCTGAGCTTGTATTCCTGGCAAGACTCTCCTACTTCAAAGTTGAAGTGGGCAAACGAAATCGCGATCAAGTTCTTTGGGAACTCGGTGCTGAAGTTTTTGCAGAAAGATTCATCTACATGAAACCACTCTAGAAGCTTCTTCCTAATCACTTCCAGGCTCTCAGACTGCACAAGATCCGATCCTTCGTGGGCAAGAGTGAATCCGACGTTGTCTAGAAGAACCCTCTGCACTTTCTTGAATTCGACTTGATGCTTCAAAATGTCGGGGACAACTGGGGAAGTGGTGAGTGGGTATCCTTTGACAATGTAGTTAATTTCATTCTTCTCGTCCCGGGATTGGGTGTTGAAGAAGAGATTGGTGAGGAAGTCCATGGCTCTAGAAAAAAAGAAGTGGAAGGTAAATCAAACTCTAATGAAACGAATAAGAACAGAAAAAGCGAGGCAGTATCCACATGATAATAAGAACATGAAAATGCCTAGGACATATTCAAACTCGGGAGCTTGTTAAAGGACCATGGGAATAAGTTCTGGAAGTAGGAAAGGTCAATGATTAGGTCGGTACTGAAAGTAAAAACTATGAGACAGAGTAAAAATCAAAATTACTCTTGAAAAGAACAAGGGAATACCTAGGCTAAAATTAGTTAGTAGAGAGCCACCAGTCTCTTCAACAAAAACTGACAGAATGGCAATTCCGAAGGACACCGGTAGTGCTTGCAGGGCCCCTCCCCCTCTGCCACGTCATAAAGATTGCGCGGGAGATCCGAGCATATCATCATGGGATCGTCTGCCCGTCCTCTCTGGGAAGGAAAGACTATTACAAATTGGGAGGGGTATCAAATTAATGAAATGACTCAATACCTTATCAAAATTTTCATCAAGATTGCGCGGGAACACCCGGTTGGGGCCATCTGCTATGCATGTTACACAATGAAGAGGGCGATATGCGTAAAAAAATACCCATTCTCCTTACAAAAAGGTACGGAACGACCATATACATGGTCCGTCCTACTTTAGGATGGAGAGACCATTACAATTTGAGAGAGTTAGGAAGAATACATCTGGATTAGAAAAAAAGATTGCCACGTTGCAGTATGGGGACCAATATGCCGAGAGGGAAAGGGGTTCCGTACTACTCGACGTATGTTTGCCACGTCATCAAGATGCATTGGCACTTTGCAACACAGAGACCAGTGACAGTTTCTCAAGGGGCGGGGAGTAGTGTTTGCCGGGCTCCCCTTGCATAACTGTTTTCTGGGACGTAGCCCGCTCTTTTCGTCGTGTGACGTGGCAGGAGACCCCGACAAACACTACAAGGCATCTTGCAACGTGGCAATACGCAATACACAGGTAGCATGCGCTCAGCCAACACGCAATCTTGATGACGTGGCAAACAGAGTGGTGCTAAACCCCTCCCCCTCGGTCCATGGGTCTCTACACTGCAACGTGGCATTTTCTCCTAATCTTGATGTATTCTACCTAACTCTCTCAAATTGTAATGCTCTCTTCATCAAGAAATGAGGATGTACCATCTGCATGCTGAAGAATCGTCATTCTGTCCATTTTTTGTGAGAAGAGTGTGACTCTTTCATCGAATCAAAGCTATTACTCTCCGTCTTAAAACTTGTTCTTTTCTTCTCAATTTACCCATTCACCACTTCTTCTTCCAGAACTTGTCATCATGGTCCTCTCTGAGCTCTTCTCCTCCTCCCGATCCAGAGACAAGGAGAACGAGAAGAAGTACATCATCAACGGATACCCACTCACCACTTCCCCAGTTATCCCAGACATTCTGAAGCACCAAGTCGAATTCAAGAAATTCAGGAGGGGTCCTCAAGACTTAGTGGGATTTACTCTTGCTCACAAAGGATCGGATCTTGTCAAGCATGAGAGTCTGGAATTGTTTCGGAAGAATATGTTAGGATGGCTCAGAAGCGACCAATCTTTTTGCGAGAACTTCAACGCCGAGTTCCCAAAGAACTTGATCGCGATTTCGGTTGCCCGCCTCAATTTTGAAGTAGGAGAGTCTTGCCAGGAGTACAAGCTCATGAATGGTGTGGAGCCTTCCGGAAACGGTCACTTTACATACCGCAAATTGTCGGAATGCATTCAGTGTACTTACTACAACGAAGACGGAATCGAGTTCCTGGCTGGGCTCACCTTCTACCCAGCGCCCCATGGAAGAGCGCAGCTTCTGAAGAGCAACGACGCTTTGCTCCGCTTGACAAGCAACAGTGTCATCGATTACCCAATCGGCGACCGTCAGTCATGCTGGTCCATGACTCAGCGCAGGCAATATGGGAGGTTCTGTTCAGTTGCCGGGAAGCACATACTCCTGGAGTGCTTGGAAGATGGAGTCCCGCGGCATCGTGAATACAACCATGTCACAAAGGAGTACAGGTTGTCGTTGTGCAAGGAGTGTTGCGAGGATTTCTTCACTTACAAGTGGGAGCCAAAGAAAGGTACGTGAAGCTTCATAGTGTAGTTCTTAGCTAGGCTACCAGAAGTTTTGATCAAAAGTTTACCAATTTTCAGATATACCTGCCACTCCGATCGCCATCGTCGAAGAATCGGCTCCAGCTGCAGCTACCTACGACTCTGAGTCTTCACCAGTTTCCTGTGTCAGCTCCACTGAAAGTCTCATCGAGGGATTCGACAAAATTGAGGTCAGCAATGATGTCGAAAGCGATATTGATGATGCAGAATTGATCGATTGATATTTCCATTCTCCCATTCCATATTGTATTGTTCACTTGTTCCCCTACTCACACCTCAAGATCTCCCATTTTCTTATCACCATTCGTTCACTGCTATCATATCTCATCTATCATATATGTAACTGTCTACATTATTCTTTTCTCATTGCCACCATCCATCTTTCTATTCAATTTTCCCTTTTCCAGAAGTTTCCTCGTTTCACAATATTCAAATTCCTCATTCCCCTATACCATTTCATGTTCTGACTTTTTCGATTCTATTACCTCTGAACGTTTCCATATTTTTGATCTCTTCGATAAATCGTTCCATACATGTTTTACCCCTCCTCGGACAATAACTGCGATGACGTATCAAACGATATCTGCTCCACTGCACTAGGTACCTTCCATACTGTTTCTCATAGGGCCGGGGATAGTGTTTGCCGGGTTCCCCTTGCATAACGGTTCTTTGGGACTCAGCTCGCTCTTCTCGTCGTGCGAAGTGACAGGGGACCCCGGCAAACACTACAAGGCATCTTGCAACGTGGCGATTCATAATACACAGGTCACACGCGCTCAGCCAACACGCAATCTTGATGACGTGGCAAACAGAGTGGTGCTAAACCCCCTTCCTTTCGGTCCAAGGGTCTCTTCACTGCAACGTGGCAAACGTTTTCTCTTAATCTTGATGTATCCCACCTAACTCTCTCGAATTGTAATGCTCTCTCCATTCAGAAATGAGGAGGTACCATCTGCGTGCTGAGTAATGATCATTCTGTTCATTTTTTTGTCAAGAGAGTGTGTTTCTTTCATCGAATCGAAGTTGGTATTCTCTGTCTTGTAGTTTTCCGTTGCATAACTTCTTTTTGGCAAACAGACGTCGAGTAGTAGTAGACCATTTCTCTTTTTTCCATTAGTTTCTCTACTGCAACGTGGCAATATGCAGGTTACCCTTATCGTGTTTAAATGATGTTCTCCGCCTCCCCAGGAATAATTTTCATTTTCGCTCCGGCTCATAATGTTTTCCTCTCATTACAGCTTACTCGTCAAACTTCTCCATAATTTTCTGTTTTTCTTGGTTTTTCTCCGTCTCATAGTTTATACTTGTTATCTTTTTGCCTGTGAACCTCTCCTACTTCCAGAACTTCTCACCATGGTCCTCTCCAAGCTCTTCTCTAGCTCCCGATCCAGAGACAAGGAGATGAAAAGAAATACATCATCAACGGATACCCACTCACTACTTCCCCAGTTATCCCGGACATTCTGAAGCACCAAGTCGAGTTCAAGAAAGTGAAGTATGGTCCTATAAACCTAGTGGGACTCACTTTTGCTCATGCGGGATCTGATCTTGTCAAGCCTGAGAGCCTAGAATTGATTCGGAAAAAGATGCTAGCATGGTTTCAAAAGGACAAATCTTACTGTAGGAACTTCAGCACCGAGTTCTCAAAGAACTTGATCGCGATTTCGGTTGCTTTCACCAATTTTGAAGTAGGAGGGTCTTGCCATGAATACAAGCTCATGAATGATGTGAAGCCTTCTGAGAATGGTTATTTCACATACCGTAAACTGTCGGAATGCATTCAGTGTACTTATTACAATGACATGGGAGTGGAGTTCTTGGCTGGAATCACTTTTTATCCGGCGCCTCATGGAAAACCAAAGCTCCTGAGAAGCAACAATGCTTTGCTCTACTTGGCGAACTGCAGTAACATTCAGTACCCACTGGGTGACCGACACAAATCCTGGGGAATGACCCAGCGCAAGCACTATGGAAGATTCTGCTCTTCTTCCGGGAAGCACGTTCTCCTAACGTGCTCACAAGACGACGGAGTTCCACGCCACTATGAATTCGACCATGTGTCCAAGAAGTACAAGAGATCGTTGTGCAAGGAGTGTTGCGAGGATTTCTTTACTTACAAATGGGAGGAGCCAAAGAAAGGTTAGTCAAGCTTCATTTCTGTTTTCTTGTAGTGTAGTTCTCAGCTAGGCTACCAGAAATTTCGATCAAAAATTTACCAATTTTCAGACACTCCTGCCATTCCCACTCCAATTGTCACTGTCGAAGAGTCTGTTCCAGTTGCAGTCACCGCCACCGATTCTGAGTCTTCATCAATTTCCCGTGCCAGCTCCACTGAAAGTCTCATCGAGGGATTTGACAAAATTGAGGTCAGCAGTGATGTCGAGAGCGATATTGATGATGCAGAATTGGTTGATTGATCTTTCAATTCTCCCGTTCCATCTTGTATGGTCCACTTGTTCCCCACTCTAACCTCGAAATCTCTCATTGCTTGTCACCATTCCTTTACTGCCGTCATATCTAATCTATCGTATCTGTATCTCCCTACAGCATTCCTTCATTGTTGTTTTCTTTTCGTCAATTTTTCCATCTTTCAAAAGTCTCATCTGTTGCAGACTCAACTTCCCAATTTCCCTATATCATTTCATGTACGTACTCTGTCAATCCTATCACTTCCGAACATTCCTCATATTTTTGATCTCTTCAATAAATCTTTCCATACATTTTTACCCCTCCTCGGACAATATCTATGATGACGTGTCAAACAAAATGTGCTCCACTGCACTAGGTACCTTTTCTCCAAGGTAGCATACCGTCCTCCTCGTCGTGTAGCGTGGCAAGCAGATGGGCCCAGCCGGGTTTTTTTCGCGCAACCCTTATGGCGAGGCAAAGTGCAGGGACCGTGCAAACACTACCTCAGTACCTTGAGAAACAGTAAACGGATTTTTCGGCGCAATACTGCTGACGTGGCAAACAGAGAGACCCTGGCATCTTGAGAAACGTGCGTTTTCTCTGTTAGTCTGTGTATGCAACGTGGCAAAGTACAGGTGACCCTTTCCGGGTCTCTTCCATCTTTTGACTGCGATTTCCCTACGCTAGTAGTATACAGATGTTTTTTGGCAGATCAATAATTGGCTCCGCCTCCTTTTTCATTTATTTTTCCTATTTCATTTGGGGGCGGAGCCAATTTTCGATCCGCCTAAAATCATCTGTAGACACTTACGCTATTTTGATGACGAGGCTAAAAAATAAACCCTACAAACACCACTGGTGCTCTGGGAAATTGTCATTATGACGGTTTTCTGTGAGGAGACAGCTTTTTACACCTTTGTGTGCCATTTGTTTTTTTTTTGCTATGTTGTTCTCTATTTCACAGCTTTCATTTCTAATATCGACTCGTTGTTTTTCTAGAACTCGCCACCATGCTCCTCTTCGATTTCTTCTCTAGCTCCCGATCCAGGTACAAGGAGATCGAGAAAAAGTACATCATCAAGGGGTACCCACTTACCGATTCCCCTGTACTCCCCAATATCCTGAAGAATCAAGTCCGATATGAAACAATGAATGACAAGAAAGGCGTCCCTCGATTGGCTCTGACACTGGCTCACGAGGGAGCTGATTTGGTGGAGCCGGACAGTCTTGAAGTAATTCGAAAGAAGATGCTGAAGTGGTTCAACAAGTATCCAGAACTATCCGAATACTTCAAAAAGCCGCTTCCAAGAAACCTCATTGCTATTTCCTTTGCCCATGTCAGTTTCCAAATGGGTAAGGATTCCTGTCATGACTTCAAGCTCGCCAATGGTCATAAGGAGGCTGAAAACTCGTTCTACACCTATCGAAAGCTGTCAGAGTGCCTTCAATGTGCGTATTACAATGAAAATGGTGTGGAGTACCTGGCTGGAGGATGCTTCTACCCGGCACCTCATGGAAAACCAAAGTTCCTGCAAAGCAATGATGCTCTATTGTACTTTGTGACATTGAGTGCTTTTGCTTATCCTCTTGAGAACCGGAAGATGTCATACACCTACCGGAGATACAAGATGTATGGAAGATTCTGTGCTACTTCCGGAAAGAATGTTCTTTTGGATTGTGGACTGGAGGACAGGGTCCCATACCATCTGGAATATAATCATGTCACCAACAAGTACGAGTGTAACACGTGCGAGGAATGTTGTGAGGACTACAAAAACTACAAGTGGGAGGAGCCAAAGAAAGGTTAGTGTTGGTCACAGAATTCCCAAAAAAACAGTTTTTTTCAGTTACTCCAGCCATCCCTGCCACGGAAAGTGCCTCACCCGTTTCAGTTGTCTTTGTTGAAGAAACTTCCGCAGCACCGATTGTCCCCTCATCTGCTGTTTTCCCCGAACCTGTTTCAGTCACCACTACTGACTCTGTCATCATCGAAGAAGCTTCCCAGTCCCGACTTGCCATCGATGACTCTGAGTTCACAGTTGCTTCCCGTGCCAGCTCAACTGAAAGCCTTGTGGAGAGCTTCGACAAAATTGATGTTGGAAGTGAGGGAAGTGAGGATGTCGAGTCAGATATTGATGTAGAACTTATTGATTGATTTTTTTTCTATATTTTTCTACTGTATCCACAAAATCTCCTATACTATTTGCTCGATCTCAGTTTACTAAACTGTACATTCCTACATCATTTTTTTCTCGTTAATACCATCTTGTCAAGGTTTTTCCTTCTTTTTCCGAAAGTCTAACTTTTGTCAACTCAACTTCCCCATTCCCCTATATCACTTCACACAACTGATCTGCCACTGAACCTGTCCCATATTTCTGATCTCTTCAATAAAACTACACATCTTTTCATACATTTCTAGTTTTTCGTCCGGGGATACTGCACTAGGTTCTTTCCATCCAATGTAGCACACCAGTCTCCTAATATAGGTGACCCTTTGGGAGGTAAAGAGAAGTTTGAAGAGAAACTTGAAAATCTGAAAAGAAGGGTGCAATTTGAGGTAGATAGAAGCTAGGGAACAAAAAAAACGGTGGGTTTATCGATGCGCACATGTTCTAACTAAACCGTCAAGCCTAATAGGGTCACCGAGAGAAAAAGCGTCTCGCCACCTTGCAATACAGGACCAAGTGTTGATATGGAGCTTCTTTTGGCACGCTGGCTGAGGCCGCCTCCGTGTTGAAAGCTCCAATTTTCACTAATTTCTCAATTCTGAACCTATTCACTTGTCAATTAAAAACATCTGCCCTCTTCTTCCTTTATCAAAGCTGCACATCTTCCCCTCTCTTTTTTCTGGGACGTAGCAAGGTACTGGGTTCCTTCCATGCAGCCTGAACGGGAGAGCAGATGGCAAAACCTACCTGCTAATGGTGCCGGCAATACGCCGGTGACCCTTCTTGATGGGATGGGGGCGGTTTCTCTGAGTCGCTAATCCGAAAATTGCTCTCTCAGGGCGGACAATACAGTGCTTCGCTTCTTCAACGTTGTTCCTTTTTTCCTGTCGTGATGGAGTGCCAAACAGAGGTCCCTTTTTCATTCGTCCGTATTGCGACGTGGCAGTTGACCATTCTGCTTGCTTTTTTCTCTGAGGGCGGTAAAAGCAGCTGCCAGGATCGGGTACAGCTAACACCTATTATGTGGTTATCTCTTGTTCTTATTTCTCCTTCTTATTCACCTTTTTTTTAAATCTTTCTGCACTTTATTTAATCTTCCTGCACTTTAAAAGGGTGAATAAGAAGGAGAACTTCAAAAAAAAAAAGAAAAAAAAACCTTATGAATCACCAAAACATGCACAAAACAGAACTTGTGAACAACCTGAAAATCCTTTTTCTCAACAAAATTACATTTAGTTTGTTATAGTTTGTCTCCGGTATTCCTGATTTGAAGGCGGACCCGCTCATCAATCTATCCGCATTAAATTACTTTTTCTCCAGATTTTCTTCTTTTTTGTTACTCCTCTAATTTTTTTCCAGATTATGTTCAGCTTCAACCCGTTCTCCATCTTCCGTTCTAGAGACGAAGAGAACGAAAAAAAACAACATCATCCGTGGATACCCACTCACCACTTCCCCTGTCCTCCCCGATATTATTAAGCATCAGGTGGAGTTCAAGAAATTGAAGTATAAAAAACATTTTGACAAAGTCGGATTCACTCTTGCTCATGAAGGATCAGATCTTGTCAAGGATGATAGCTTGGAATTAATTCGAGACGCACTTACTCTTTTCGTTCCGATTCTCCCGGAGTATCCCGAGGATTTCAAGGACAAGCTGCCGAGGAATTTGATTGCAGTTTCAGTTTCCATTAACAATTTCGAGTTGGGAGAGTCTTGTCAGGAATTCAAAGTTGCCAGTTCAGTGAAGCCTTCTGGAAACGGTCACTTCACCTACCGTAAGCTGTCGGAGTGTTATCAGTGTACTTATTATAATGAAAACGGGGTGGAGTACCTGGCTGGAACTACTTTCTATCCAGCTCCTCATGGAAGGCCGACACTTCTGAAAAGCAACCGAGCATTGATTTTCTTGGCTAGCTGCAGTCTCATCGAATACCCACCTGTCGATCGTAAGAAAAGAATGGAAATACTCATGCAATATGGAAGGTTCTGTAAGACTGCCGGGAAGCAAGTTCTTGTTGATTTCGCCTTTGGAAAACCACAACATTTTGACTACAATCATGATTATCATCGGCTCGAGAAAGTTGACTGCATGGAGTGCTACGAAGAGTATTATGACTACAAGTGGGAGGAGCCAGATAAAGGTTGGTACTGGAGGGCTACACCAAATTGGGAATTTCAGTCTCACGCAGTAATAGAGCGTTCTTTCTGATGTACAGTATTGTGCAAAATTATACGAACATTAACTTCAATGGTTTTTAAGATAGAAACATTCCTAGAAAGATGGCCTGACGATTGACCGTTCTAGGCTTTCATCTGTTCGAAGGTAAACTTATCATTTCGCGGCGTATAACTTATGAGCTTTAAGAGATATTAAAAGACGGTTAACTAATGACTTGGAGATTTCTTATTTTTAAAAATTTTTTAGTTGACAACTTCTTTCTATCTTATCTGGCTCTTAAGTTATGGTTGCTCAAAGTTGGCCTTCCAAATTTTCCAGTTCAAAATGGCTTGATTTTTCACGTGGTGTTCGTGTATTTTTGCACCGTACTGTAGCTGGTATCACTAAGTGCAGTACACATTTTGAAAAACTACAAAAACCAAAAAAAACCTTAATCCTTTTCCTTCATACAAAGTGGTAATTTCCAGACACTCCGGACGCCAGCCCAGCATATTCTGTACCTAAGCATCGCTCAACTCTAGTCGTCACTGTCGATGAGACTGTTCCACCTCCAGTCACCGCCACTGACTCTAAATCATCAGCAGTTTTCCGTGCCAGCTCCACTGAAAGTCATCACGAGGGGTTCGACAACATTGACAGTAAGATTGTCCTGACAGGTGTGCTAGTGAAGAAATATTTCATTTACTAGGTGGTTAACTTTTTTACACCATTTTTTTCTTGCTGCATGGTCTGTTTTTTCTTCCGACACATCCCTAATCTCGATTGTTCCTAAGACCCTAAGTATCATTCTTATCAAGTCCCGAATCTTCAATATTGCATTTTAAAGGTTGATTTTTTTTTATGAACTTGTAACTTTATTTTTATATGGAAGTCGTCAAAAACTGAAGGAATAAAAGCAAAACCACAGGGTTCAGAGGGCGGAATGACTAACGATGAAGGCCAAAGGTAGATGCACCATGTTGGGGGGCTCACTGCGTCCCAAGTCTAACAAAAAAAATCAAGAGTAATCTAATGGAACAGAAGCTTCTAAAGTCAAAAAACTGGCTGGAATATTGCAGCTTTTCGGGAAAAAAAAGGGAAGTTTGGGGTGAAAATCTGGAAGTTATTGAGGAAAATTAAGACGGTTTTCTGTACAAAAATCAAGGACTTTTGGTCGCTGAATGTGGACAAAATGGGGTGAAAACACAGAAATAGGAATCAAAATAAGGTTTGCTGAAATCGGAAAAAAAAGGAAGTTCGATTTTAAATTTTGACGCGAATTTTGATCTGAAGGAGGGAAAATCTAGCTCCCTAGGGGAAAGGACTGGGCAGAAATACACTGGAAAAGTATGTTTTTTTGGAAAAAAATTCGATGAAATTCAAATAAAATTGAGGTTTTTCTAAAAAAAATTCCCTGGAAAGCTTATAGAGTCCCCAGATGAACCCAAAACTAATCATTGCTCCAAATCCTTGAAGAGAAATTTGTGCGTATTATCGAAATCCATCAGTGGCTCGCATGTCGGTTTGGAAGGGTTTTTTCTTGGCTCCAGGCCATTTAGCGGATCTTGGGTTACCTTTGGCTCTGGCTCAGGATCCAATGCTTCTGGAAGTATAGTGTTATGGTAGTCTAACAAGTTTCGATGCTCACCTTCCAGCTCCTTGAGCTTCTCGAGCATCTCATTAGCTTCTTTAGCTGCCGTGGACTTTCTAGACTTCGGCTTCGGCTTCGGCTTATCAATCGATATATCCCCCAAGAATAGGAGAAGATCCCTGGCAATCTTCTCTTCATGGGTCTCGTCTTCTGGCTCCGCCTCCTCCTCTTCTCTCCCATATTCCATAAGATCTCTCTGACACTCCGGGCAATAATAATGCACAAACTGATTAGTGACCCAGTCATATTTCACATGACTTCCCAGCGCATCCTTTTTCCCTGCCTCCACTATCACAAGCATTTTCGCCGAGTTACAGTATCTACCGTACTTCTTCAAGAGTACGGTAGATGGGCGGTCCTCTCTTTTGACCTTTGGGTAGTACTCGGTAGCCGCCAGGGCAAGGTAGATCAAAGCTGCATCGTGTTCGGGGAGATATGGCGTTGTGGAGTTTTTTTCAGGGTAGAAGCACAGACCCGCAAGGTAGCAGGTCCCTTTTTCTGTGTAGTAACAGGCCTGGAGGCTCTCGGAAAGCATACAGGAATGATAATTACTGTCCGGGTCTTCTGGTACTGTATAAAAGTGCTCCTTGCCTATTTGGAAGTTCTTAATGGTCATGGAAAGAGAGGCTTTAGTGGCTTCTGACTTGAAATTTGAGACTTTAAAGGAGGAAAAGAAGTCTTTGAGAGTGATTGGAAGGAATTCAGTGTTGGAGACTGTTGGAGTTGAGATCAGGGACTGATCGATTGCATCTTGGAGGATTGGAATGTATGGATTGGCAATGACGGGGTAAGATTTGAAGACTTGAGGACCGGGGGCTGAAAAAGAAACACATTATGAGTTTCTATGACGTGCAGAGCTGGGGTATTTTTGTTTAGTTAGGCTTGCTGGAGCCTGAAAATTAAGCTAATTCCGCTTTTCGAAACTGAGCCCGGTAAGTAACCAGTTTCAGTCACTAAACCCGATTTCAGACCGAAATAACCAATTTTCAGAAAAAACGATGACTCAAAATTTCCTACTTAAGACCGGATGAGTTTCCAGCTCAATGAGTTGATACCTGCAAATGTTGTTAATAATGTAGTCTAGTGGAACGTCATCGAATTCTGAGCTTCCTAAACTCTTTCTTTTCAAATTTCAGTCCAAAACCCGCAAAAAGTGGCTATCAACTAACAAAATTGTTTCTGAATAACTGCAGTCGAAGTCATTAATTGAAGTGAAAGAATTTGAAATTCCGAACATTTTGGTCAAAAAAATCCCTGAAAACGGTCAAAAACTAGCAAACTTATAGCAGTGACATCGAGGATTGTAGAGGCTAAGGATACGGAAAGTGAAAGAAACCAGGCAAAAATCTAGATTATAATAATTCAAAAAGCTGTAAAAACCACCCTGAAATTTCGGTCAAAAACTATAAAAAACGGTCGAAAATCTGGGAAGTTTCAGTGATGCCTGTGTTCATGATTGCCTATTTGTCTGTCTGTTTTTATGAATGTCTGCTGCCTGTCTGTGTGTCTGTTTGTCTTTATGTATGCTTGTCTGTCGCTGTGCCTGTTGGTCTTTGTGTCTGTGTCACTTTGTCAGTGCCAGTGTCAGTCAGTCTTTTTGTCTGTCGGTGTGTCTGTTTGTCATTATGTCTTTCTCCGTGTCAGAATGTTTGGTTGTATGTATGAATGTTGGTCTGTCTGTGCACCCGTTTTTCTGTTTGTGTGCATGCTTGTATGTCAGTGTGTCTGTCTGCTTATCTGTCTGCATGTGTGCTGGTCTGTCTGTGTCTCTGTTTGTCTGTTCGTCTCTCCGGATATCGTCTGTCAATTCCCCGTCAACCAACATCAATAGGCTTTCGACTAATTGAAAACACTTCCGCACCCCACACAAATCTTTGTTGATTATTCGACTCCCCACTCAACATACACAAACACCTAATCCAATTTCCGTTCTTAATCTCATTTCTTCATGTGTTCATTGTTACTGATAATATCAACATTAATCTCCCAGGCTTCTGCATTCTAGGTATCAAGTAAAAGAGCAGAGTCAGTCATCTTTCGGGTACAGCCCCATAGACAATTTTTTTGAAGCCGGGGAACCAATTTTGATAGGATTCTGAATTAGAAATCTGACCTAAAAGACTGAACTCACCAAGATTCTCCTCATCCAAGAAATCCGAGATCTCTGTCATTTTCTGTTCCAGACCCTTGGAAGCTCGGCCAGCTGGGGTATCTGAAAATTCATAGTTTGGAAGAGTGAGTGTGTCCTCTTGCGCCCGCCTACAACGTCCACTGTTTCTGGAAGGAGCAGACCTTCCCTACCTAGTCCCGCCCCCACCGCCCCACCCATTTCGCTCCCAACTCACCATTTTCCACAATATCTGCCACCACCCACCAGTACCCATTCTTACTCCCCGTCGAATCGTAATTCACGATTTGACGATGATCCAGAAGCGAGGAATCCCGTCTTGGATGAGTAGGACACGTGTAGAAGCACATCCCCGCCGGAATCCTCTTCTTCTGCCCCTTCAAATTCAAATAGGTCACTTGAAATCCATTGGGGAGCCATTGATAGGAGTGATAGCCAGTTGACATTTGTTGCTCGGTGAGATTAGTCATGAAGAGGTGCGGCTCCTTGGCCACACTGAAGTTCTCATGGGCAATTGACACGGCGATAGTGTTCGGACGAAGAGGGAAGGCCGCATTAAGCACTGGGAGGATCCCCGGGTACCCTTGAGCCCAGGTAAGGAGAGATTGCTCAATAACCTTCAAAGAATCCTTTGAGGTGTATTGAGTGTCCTCGGGGCCATGAAAGATTGCCACCTTTTGCTCTCCATTGGGACCATGGAGTACCATGGCTTGATCGATGATGGTTAGGTACTCGGAGACATACCAGCTATTGGTGACTGGGAAGATTTGGAGGTCTTCTTGGGGAGCAGCAGGCTTGCGGCAGGAAGAGAAGGTGTTAAGAAGACCACGAAGAAAGGACATGGTTCTCTCTGTGAGCAGAAAATCAAGACTGAGCAATACCCCTGAAACAAAAAAAATGGAAAGAATGAGCATCTATAATCACAAGACATGTTAGCTTTCAAGCTTATCAAGGCGAAAGGAAATTGGCTGGTGGCTCCGCCCATTTACGTGATACCTAGAACACAAGGGATTAGTGTTAGCAACAACACGATAAACAATAAAAGAAATGAGATTAGGAACGGAAATTGGATTAGCTGTTTGTGTATGTTGAGTGGGGAGTCGAATGATTGGAGAAACTGTTTTTGACGAGCAATATCCGGACAAGCAGACAGGAAGACAGATAGACACACAGGCAGGCAGGCAGGGAGATAGACAGTAACATCCGGACAAACAGGCACACCAACAGACAAAGTGACAGACATAAGAATCTATAAATGAGGCTAACGGCAGACAAGGTGACAGATAAAAACATTCGGACAAACAAGCACACCGACAGACACAGTGAAAGACGAAAATATCCGGACAAACAGGTACACCGACAGACATAGTGGCAGACATAGAAATCTATAAAAATGGCTTATCGACAGATAAAGTGACAGATAACTACATTTGGACAAAAAGGCACACCGACAGACGAAGTGATAGAAGAAGATATCCGGACAAATCAGCACACCGACAGACATGCATGGCAGGCAAAAAAATCCGGACAAACATACACAACAACAATCTGGTAGTATATTTTTCGTCTTCTGGGGCATCCTCGACAGAAAATCAGGTGCATAATTCGCCAGAGGTGTTTGATATGTCTGTAGAATTTGATCCTTTTGATTCTCAGTAAATCTGATTTTCCCAAACTTTCGATTTTACAGACAGGCAGAGAGACACCAGTGCTCATCAGTCCATCATCATCGGTCCAGGACCGGTCCTGGCGACATACGGACACACAGAAAACCGTTGGTGTAGCTTTGGCAAGCTTCATAGATTTTTTGTGGAGGCTAACTGCTTCTGAGGTTCTTGTTCTTTTAGCCTCTAGAGACTTGCTGCTGCTGGTCTGCTGGGAAAAAGTGAGAAGCTGCTAAAAAATTTCATTGTAGATTTTGTGCTCTTCGCTTTTAAATATTTGTAGAGGGTAAGCGCCTAGCCTCTAAGAAAATTAAAGTCACTATACTCTTGACAGTTTCTAACCGATTTATAGGTTTTTGGACTCCATGTTTTGAGATTCGAAACAGTCGTTTTCATTATGGAAGTACCTACCAAGCTGTTCAAAACTCGTCAACTTTTGTACACCGAGCGTCTTGTTATAGGCGGCGACATACCGACATACAGACAGATCATCAACAAACCCATCACCTTAGTAAATTTTATCCGACTAATTTTGCAATCTTTATTCTAAATACACCAGTGAAAACGTTTGCACTGAGTTTGCCCTTCCCATTTATTTTTCTCCTGGATAGCAACTGATTTTTGTTTCCGCTGTCCTTTCTCGTCTGCATTTTTTTAACTGCTAATCTATCTCTGTGTGCATTCATACTTCTTTTATTCTCATTCCATTTCCAAACATCTTCTTGAATATGTGGGAGAATGAAGACGTGTGAGTGGTGAAGATGTTTGAGTTTTCGAGAACTGCTTCTAGAAAAGAAGAAAAGGGGTAAGGGGGAGAGATCATTGCAAGTGGAGAGAAGCTGAACACAACTGATAATGTAGCTTTATCTGGGGGCTCTTTTCTGAACAAGAATGGAGAGAGACAGCTGGTGATGGGCCAGAGAGCCAGGTAATGAGCAAGCGAGGATGGACAAAAAAAAGCTCGAAAGCCAAAAAAAGTGTGCGATGCATCGCAGAGATAAAAGCAAGAGAGTGAAGGTGCCAGGTACTGATGAACACCTTTTTTGGGGCGAAAAGAAGGGGACAGGTTTAGAAAGAGGACAGAAACACGAAAAAACACGAGGATCAAAAAGCAAAGGAGTGAGAGAAGAATATGAATCATCAAAAGAACACAGAAAGAAAAAATTGAAAATACCCGTTAGTTCTCTAATTGAGATTTCCTCTCCATTTAGTTTCAGACACCGAAAGCCTTGTCGAATATGAAAAAAGGAGCACCTCAACTAGATAATGTACGATAAAACTTAAAAACATGAAAGTTTCACCAATTACAATCTGGGGAAAAAAGAGAGTTATGACACTTTATATTGCTGAAGACCAGATGCTTTTGACTCGGTGCCAGGGTCCATTGGGGGTGCCGACATTGATCGTCTCCTAACGTTTCGGGGATCCCCGTCAACCATCCTGGTGAGTTTTAGTTCGGAGAAAGTGCGGGTTACTGGTGGGGCATCTGAAAATGGGTATAAGTTTGAGGGACAAGGGAGAAAGAGTTGCGAGTAAGTAAGACCGTACCTTATTCAGTCACTTTCTTAGTAGATGACCCAGTTCATGTCTAAGTGTGTAAAGCGCGAGACAAGGGTATGGAACAAGGTAATTTTTCTGTCCTAATCAGTCAGCTACCAACTGGTTACTGTTACAGAGTCTGACACTGACTGAGTTTGGTAAGTAAGAAACGTTACTCATTCAGTTACCGACAAAGTAACTAAGTGAATAGGGAATGGGACAGAGGAACAAGATATGGACAACCTCCTTACCATAGGGTCCCAGTACAGGAAAGGAACGTTCTAATGCACACGGCACGGCGAAATCGACGCGACGCCCAAAATGTGCTCGCAGTCAGCAATAGGCTTCAACTTGCTTTTACGATTTTTTTTTAGGTTTCAGCGTATTCAAATACATCTTTTCATGCGATAAAATAAAAAAAAATCAGAGACAATTGAGTTCTTTTATAGTTGTTCCGCACTCGCGTTGATTTGGTCGCGCCTTGTGCAGTTTTGATATTGGATAAATGCAGGATTGTGTATTATCAAAAGCTGACTTACCTTGAAACTTTGCAAACCGCACCAACCAATCCTTGAAACACATTCCACACTTGATCTTTTCATATTCATTACTCAAATGGTTATACTGAAAATGCAGTCCTCCACACTGAACCACCACTCTTTTCTTCACTCGCTCACAATACCGCCCGTACTTTCCAAGAGTTGCCACTGTGAATTTATCCTTATCCCGTTTCTGATTGTACGCGATTGAAGATACAGTAGCATGGTACATCAAGGCGTTATCATTACAAATGAAAATTGGTTGAGGAGTGGTCTCAAAGTAATAGGTGATGCCCGCGAGGAATGGGGTTCCGGTTTTGTTGTTGTAATAGCAGACTTCCACTCTTTCTGACAGCTTTTGATAGGATAGAAAAGAGGCTTCAGTGGTTTTTTCCTGGTAGAAAGTATGGGGTTTATTCCCGAGTTGAAAGGTGTCAGCGACATAGGTCAATGAGAGAATGTTCCTGTTTGGAAGGTTCAGAACAATCTTCTGAATCTCTGGAGCACTTTGAAACCAGTCCCAAAGGACACCTTGGAGCACTTTTATGCATTCTGGGGTGGCTTGAACTGGACACCCTTTACGAGCGGTGTGGAATCCTAAGACACGCTTGTTGTCTGTCGTTTTCATCACTTTGTAGGAGTCGGCATGTTTCAGAATTGGTGGAATGAAAGGTTCAAGAGTGATGGGATAGCCATCGATCATGTTTAGGAGCTCCCCTAGAAAAGTTTTGGGAGATTATTGATTCTTGAATTCGGTGCTTTCAAGAAGCTGACTCACATAATCTCCGATTTTCAGCTGACGTTTCTTGAAGATACTTCTCGTCTTTCGTTAATTGTGGAGGTGTTGGGTCAGGGATATCATCTGGAAATAAGGGTTCATTAACTAACTAAAATGACTAAACTAATTTTACCTACAAAAATGGTTTCAGTCACCAAAAAAAAATATCTTCTACTACATAACCCAAAAAACTAAGTTGAATAAATTAACTTTATGAACTTCCTAAGTCAAATTACCAATGTTGAATTGATTAACTACGGTAAGTATCTGCTTATCTGAACATGTTCAATCTCATTACATGTTTGTTAACTTTAGTAATATGTCTAATGTTTTGGGAAAACTAGATGTATTAGCTGCATTTTTTTAGAACTACGTTAACTGCATTAGCTACTGCATCTGCTGTTAAAGATAATACAGATGTGAGAACATTCATTTAAATGAAACCTAATTTAAGTATAAAACAGGAAACGGTTATAGGAAGGCTACGAAAATCATATATGGGAAATCTCGGCCCGGCTCGGATCGGGCCAGTGGCCCGGCCCTGATTGGAATTTTTGAAACATTTTCATCAATTTTTTTTTTGCAAAACTCTACCAAAAATGTTCAACTTTTACACAAAAGTAATAAAAACATCGTTATTTTTCATTTTAACCCAAAATAGCATAATAAAACGCCATTTTACCATAAAAATCGCCTATTGAAACATCAGCTCTGAAAACCCGGGCCGGCCGAGCCGATGAAACTTCCCGAACGGCCCGGCACGTTCCAATGATGGAAAAAACCATTGTTACAAAAAACTAAATAAACTGTTAGCTAGAAAAGGGTGTCAGTACAAGCATGGAAATGCTAAAAAGACTACAATACAGCTACACTAACTACAAAAAACACTCACCCCAATCGTCATCTTTCTTCTTGTTGTCCTTCTTTTTGTTGTTATTGTCCTGATTATTTGGACCTTTGCTGCCTTTCTTTTTTGCTGGCGGGAACTTTTTGTTTCCCATTTTTTGTGGGAAGAATCTGGAAAAATTGGATTCAGCAAAAAAAAAATCACTGATAAAAAACAAAAGATAGGGGGGACCAAAAACAGAAAATTGATGACTTTTAGATACGAAAACCGTTAGAAACGACTAAGGAAACAAAGGAATCCTCTCAGGATGGCGTTGCGAAAGTTCTAGAAGCGCCACTCTATTAGAGTTTCTGCCACTATTCATCATCAAACGATGCCTAATCAAAAGCGCAGTCAACCTTTAGGAAAAGTCAAAGGAATGCACATTTCAACACTCCCCTCCTTTCCCCGGTTCGTTTGTTTCGGTTACTAAGACAACGTGACATTTGAGACTCCTTTTTCTTTGTTTTCGAAGTCTTGAAACTCCTTCAAAACTGATAAAGATACAACAGAAATCTGAGAGATGCAGAGTGAAATTCGCACTTTCTTCGTTGGAGGAAAGAAGAAAAATAATGAGTTGAGAGCCAAGAAGCAGAAGGCAAGGGGAAAAGGACAGGTGAGAATTCGTGTGAATGAGAAGGCTCCCAATGAGCCGAAGAAGCGGAGGAAAGGTACAATTTTAGGGGAGGAGGGAGAAACAGAAGAAGAGTGCACGGAGAAGGGTGTGTCATAACAGGTAATTAAGAATCGGAGCTCACGGGAAGGAGGAGAATTGGGTACATGTAGGGCAATACTTTGTAGAGGCTAGAAATTACAATTTTTTCGTTTCTTGATATTGGCCTCTTGTACCGGTGCGTAACAAATTCACCTCGATTTTGAGGGTTGTAGAGGCTAAGCATATCAAAATCAGAAAAAAATTCAGAAATACTGCTAGAACAGGTATTTTGCTTGAAGTCTCTCTTCTAATTTAGAAGAATATTCTAGAATGTTCCGAAAAATATTTTCGTGTAAATTCTGAATTTCAGTAAATGACCAACTAAAAAAATTCTTTCCCCCCCCCAGAGCCTGTCTCACATAAAAAAGGGGTAAATAGTAATTAGAAGAGACACACAAAAATCTCTAACAAGGGAGTATATAGCTCCGCATGCTTCTCTAATGATAGATAACAAGGATGGTGTTTTGTTTTCGAAAAACAGGTTTTGTTTTGATAAGAATTCACCAGAAACTGAATTCTCATGGGGCTCCAGAATAGTGGGAGGGAGTAGAAACTGGTAGACAATAACTTCACTCAACTCTGGAAGTAACCACTCGGCGTTTAGGAACGATGAGTAACTGAAAAAGCTGTAAAAAGAAAAAGCAATAACAGAATGGCAACGAAAGAAATTTCATGACAAAAAAAACTCGAAAGGTCGTGAAAACTATATATTGTTCAGAGCAGCATAATTTTTGGCAGAATCCGAGATATACTGCTCTGAACATGATGTAAGGGACGGCCCTTCTTTATATGTTGTAAGGCATCAGAACAATGTACGGAATGATAATACAGGATTAATGATAGTAATGAAACTCATACATTGCCAAATGCAACCAAGCTTCCGTTTACCGTTGAGGCACAGGTGGTATTTGTCACAGAAACACGTGCCTGTAGAACTTCTCTGCACAAAAAAATAGGCGAAGAAGGTATCTCCAACAGAAATCTGTTAAGATTGCCAATTTTGACAAGACCTTTCAAAAAAAAGGCAGCCAAAAAAATAAACAAAATCCGTGTTTTCGGTGTTTCTGAAAATAACGCTTCTTGACCGTTATACGCTTTTTGAGTGATAATCTAATCCGTCACCCAACCGAATTATCGAAACTTTGTACTTTTCTGGTCATATCTATCTATCTCATTCTTACTTTAGAAGATTGCTGATTTCAATATCCACTTTGTATATCATAATCCTCATTGATCTGTCTGTCTACTACAATTTTCGAAGATAGAAAACTCCGCCTCTTTTTTGACATAAGTCCAGAAGGTTCCTTTATCACAATGATCTTTCGCTGCTCGACATAAATTTTTGATTTCTTCTTGTTTTATGACGCAAAAGAAATATTGTTCTCACACCCAGTCCAGGTCAAAATTAGACCAGAAAAAATAGCAAGAAGTCTCGTGATAAGTACATTTTTGTTGATGAGATTTAGTGTGGGAATCTGCTTATTTTGGGTTTTTTGACATAAATTTTCGAAGAAATGTATATCATCTTCCGGGCAACCATTTTTTTGGAAATGGTCGAGCTGGAATTCAAAATCATTTTTTTGGAGGAGACAATTTTGATCATTCTTGGATAGTTTCAAAAACTAGGACGTTTTGGCGGAAGTTCAAAATTGAAATTGGGTTCAAACTAGGATTTTTGGCGGGAATTCGAAATCCCAATTATTCCGAGAAGCTCTTCTTATTTCTTCAATGTTTTCTTGCTAAAACTTTATGCATTCCAGCTCCTCCACTCAAATGGATCCCTCCTTTCTCCCATCTCCCCAACTCAAACTGGAAGTCCCACCCACCAAAATGATGCCCTGGAGGCACCGTCAACTCTTACCCTTCGAGGCTCCACTTCACAATTCCGATTCCCACTCTATCACCCGGGTAACCATCCGAACAAGAACCGGACAACATGTCATAGGACTCTCCATTGGAAAACGACCACTCGCCAAACCAAATGCCTTCTATTCCATCAAAAACTTGTTGCTAGAATGCTGGAAACATGACAAATTTGTGACCGCTCAGATAGAAAAAGAGTTTCGAATCGAGGTATTGGCAGTTTGCATGGCAGCTAAGAACTTTGAAGTCGGGGAGATCTGTCTGAATTTCCAACCCTTTGTGCCAACCCAAAGCAAGACCCACCTGACATATCAGTCAGTAACAAGTGCTCTACAACTTGTGTACTACAACAGAATCTATCTAGCTGGACTGTGTTATTCTCTTCGGAAAACCAGTAGGATAAGACGGAATCCAATTGAATATCACGAGTTCCTGATCACCTCTGCATTCCTTTTTGCGGAACCTTTTCCGTATCGAAAAATGAGAGTGATCCGTGAACACGAAACCTATGGAAGATGGTGTTCGTTGGCGGTGAAGAGAGTTGTAGTGAGAATATTCGAGAAGAAAACGTATCATGTGGAGTTTGACGACTTCACGAAGGACAATGAGATGGTGTTTTGTGAGGAGTGTATGGAAGATTATTATACAAGTGATAGGATGGAAAAGAGGAAGAATGGTGATTTTTTTTTTGCACCGATTTGTCTTTTGGAGCACTTCGATAGCTTTTCTAGTTCTTGAGATACAGGGCTTCAAAGTTTGGAGGGTTTCGGAAAGAGAGAGAGAGAGAGAGAGAGAGTGAGAGAAAGTGAGAGAGGGAGAGGAAGAGAGAGAGAGTGAGAGAGCGACAGGCACGCAGACTGTATTTTTCTCTGCGCTCTCTCACCCGTTAAAGCGGATACAGAGTGGTATAGTGACAGCAGAAAGTCAGCTAGGGGTGAGAGCCTAGAGAAACAGAATGTCTGCTTCTCTGCGCTCTATCATTCATTGATGCGTTTCGCAAAGATAACTCTGCTTTTCTAGTTACTAGGATAGCCTAGAAGCATGTAAGAAAAGAGTGAGATTTCGCAGAGACGCAGGCAAGCAGATTGTCTGTTTCTCTGCGCTCTCTCTCTCTAGCTTCGAAGCCCTGTATCTCGAAAACTAAACGAGCTATCTCACGAGAAGTACTTCCAGATCCACTTCCATCAGACCCCATCACAAAATCCATCCAGGATCAAATGCCAGATGGATACCTTAACTTTGCGCGGAGCACCCTTCAACAACCCATCACTATCCTTGTCTTCAACAAAACCACGGGAAAACTTCTGGAGCCATCAAAATGGCCGAAACCCAATGATCTCATCGATTTCCTGGAATCAAATCCAGATTGTAATGTTCATTTAAACAGTGCTCTCGTGGCAAAGATGGTGTTGGGAGTGGAGTATTCGGAGAGGATCGGAGGAGGTTCGAAGATTGAGGAAGCAGTGGAAATTGTTGAGAATTTGATTGATTTGCAGAGTGCTAGAGGTAAGAATTTGAATTCTAAACATATTTGCCTCTTGAATCATTTTATTAGCTCTTTTAGTTCTCGAGATACAGCGCTTTGAAGATTGGGGCTCGCTAGAGGGTGAGCAAAAGAGAGAGCCGCAGACAAGCAGACTGTCTCTTTCTCTGCCGCCCTCTGCGCTCTCTCACTCTCTCCTGGCTCCTAGCTTTGAGGGGCTGTATCTCGAGAACTAGAAGAGCTATCGAAATGATTCAAGAGACAAATATGTGTAGACTTTTATCGTCTTTCAGATCTGCCCATTTGTAAGCTGCCAACCCATTATCCTAACTTGGAATTAACATGCGAAAGATTGGAGAAGTTCGGGTTGAGTGAATTGAATTTGGACAGCAGCTTCACTAGCAATTCAACTTCGAATATTCCGGAATTTTGGTCATCTTCCCCATCAATTTTCCATGATTGCAACAGGGATTTGGATGATAATTTTGAGATTGTTACGGATTGTTGAATTACTTTCCCTCTCTCTTTCTCTTTCTTTCTTTCTTGCTTTGTACCTCAGTTTCATGATGCTGTCACACATTTCTCTTGCTCATTCCCATTTTGCTCCATTCAAAAAAAGCAAAAAGAGCAAATCTCTCCTCTATTATCAAAAATCTCAGATGAGATTACCTTCCCCTCTCTTCTCTTTTCATCTTCTCTTCTAGTCTTTTGCATCACCATCACAGGATAAAAATTCCCTCGGCTCTCTCTTCTAGGTTGCTTTTTTTGTCTCAGAATGGAATTGTTTCTATGACAACTCTCTTATCTTTCTCTCTCACTCCAGCTTTCTCTTACCCTCCATCTCCTTCTAATCCGATTTGAGTAGAATCTCACCATTTGTTTTTGTTCTTTGAAAGAGTTTTTGTACTTCATATAAATTTATTTGAAATGGACGCTTGTTGTAGTTTTTTGTGTGTGTGTGTAGGTACATTTTTTCGTACCGATATTTTTTGGATTAAAGTTTATGGAGCAACTGATTCTCAAAAAAGAATGAGAGCTCAGCTAGAAAATGCTAGGTTCAATTAAAAAGATGGCTGAACTTTCTTAAAGGAGGCTGGAAGGGAAAAAAATAAGTTTGTCTTAAAAGATTGGTGTGCTCAAGGATAGTACAACCCACCATATAAGACAGTCCATCTCGGTTCAGTTTTCTCAACATTTGAGTTTGAAAATAAACTTCCACGTATAGCTATCTACCATTCTACAAACTATTCTACAAACTGAATTCATGTTGAATTTTTTTTCAAGTTTTCTGGAGTTTGGATATAAGCGATCTGCTGACTGTTTAGTGCATATGGGTAGTCTACTCAAGAGTTCCGCTTCCTCTTAAATTAATAAAAACATATGGTCAAATTTCCCTTCGGTCCTCCTTTAAGTAAAGGTTAAGCTAGGCCATGCTTACAGTGAACAATAGATAAAACCAAGGCAAAATATGATGTGAGCTTTGTTGATTTTCAAAAAAACACACCAATTTTCATCAAATTTTTTGAAAGCCTAGTGTTTATTGTGCTAATTTTTTTTAAATTTTTATAGAAAACAATCATTTTCTAAACTTCTCACAATGTGAGTGCCACTTTTCCCGACCAAAACATAACATGTATTAAAGGAGGATGAAAGGGAGTACGGTAGACAACATTTTGTAGAATTTTTTGTAGAATCGTCTGCAAACACGCGCTTGCGGACCTGGCATTTTAATTGACGACACTCAGCTTTTTTGGCGATTTTTCAATGGAAAAGTGAACTTTAATGATTTGAAAAGAGTCGAAATTCATCAGAAAACACTAAATAGTATTTTCCGAGAAAATAAAAAACAAAAAAGCTATGTGTGGTTCGAACCCAAGTGAGTCAAAACTACAACCGCCTGCGCCATTCGACACGCAGCGGTTGCACTAGGAAGTGGCATATATAAAAGTTCTGGACTTTGGAACCATCATAACTCAAAAACTAGGCATTTTTCATCAATAACACTGTCATTTCATGGTTATTCGTAGTGAATATTTTCATATGAGACATGTTCATTTTTTTCCCTTTCGGCCTCCTTTAAGATTAGAAACATATTTTAGGTATGTAATTTTTTTTGTTTTCTTCTCAAGATATTAGAAAATTTGTCATTTTTTAACATTTCGCATAGCTTATTCCCATTTTGAAGGTGTTTTCCCTAACTTAAAGGGGGAGCCTGCTATTCAAAAAGTGATAGTTTTGTTACATGAATCGACGCATAATTTTGTAGAAAAGAAGAACCCGTTTAATTATAAAAATGCATTATTCTTACTAGAAAAGAGTTCGTTGGCCCGCCAAAAATACAAAAGTGAAATAAATGCATTTTTAGGGGGCCAACGAACTCTATTCCTGTGAAAATAGAGAAAAAATGAGGCCAACGGGAGACCCTGGTTTGACTCCCCATGGCTCATATCTCGGTTCAGATTATTTTTTGAATTTTTTACTAAACGGATTATTCTATTCTTTAATTCTTTGTCGATTCATGTAACAAACGTATCAATTTTTGAAACGCGGACTCCCCCGTTAAAGGCGCGAAGGTAATCTACTTTGCTCAGAATCATTACTACGGTTTTCAGAGGCGTTCTGCGAAAAATAGCTAGTATTTTTGATTTTAAGTTTCTGCTCTTTCCAAACCATTTTTTTAGAAACTTACCTAGTTATCAGGATGAGCTTCATATGTTAGGTTCTTTGCAAATGGTTCTCAAAAATACCTGCAAATTCCTTCACTACGCACGCAGTCGATTTTGCAAAGGTCTCTCGGACTCTTCAAGGTTCCGGACTTTGTGATTGTCTATAACAACTTTTCATTTTTTTTAAACTCCTACTCGAAAGTCACTTTTCAGACCCATCACTTCCGATGGAACTCATCCAATCCCTTATCAAACCCGTCGACTCCTACATCAAACAAACCGGTGCTCAAAAAGGGTTCCGCAAGACCCAACGTCCTCATCTCCCACGAATTCTTAACTCGGAAACCGGATGGCACACCATCAACTCAATGAAAGACCACCCAGTTATAGGGGTGACATTGGGTCCGTGGGGAAAGGTGGAGCCAAGATGTGTTCAACTTATCCGTGACGTCATCGGGCACATCTTCCGCGCACAACCGAAAACTCTCAAAATGATCTATTCTCACATCCCCCTGAACGCCATCTGCGTCTCCGTGGCGTGCACCAACTTCTACGTCGGCACCCATTGCCATCAGTTCTATCAACCCGAGGAGAGCTCCGAAAACCATTTCAGTTGGAGCTATCAAATGCACTCCGCCAACGTTCAAACCTGTCATTACACCGAAGCAAATGTAGAGTATCTAGCGGGGATCATCTACTACCCAGTAGAAAAAGGACGAGCAAAATGCATCAAGAATGACTCGGGACTCATTCAACACTTGTGGTTGTCCCGTGAGTTCTATCCCATGTGTGATAGAACAGAGACGGAGTTGTTCAAGGCATCAAGAAAGTACGGGCGGTATTGTTCACAAGCGGGGAGAAGGGTGTTGGTGGATGCTAGACACTCTATAACCCAGCATGTTGAGTACGACTACAAGAACCATGCGTCGATATCAGTGTTTTGTGCGGAGTGTGAGCTTGATGACGCCAACTATATGATGAAGCGGACCATGGGTGAGTTTGTGGGCGGGGAGGCTGGGAAATAGAGGTTTTAGGTGGGAAAAAACGCTTGGGGCTGCTCAGTTATGACAATAAATTGGTAAAAACCTGCTCATTTTCATGGCAACCTAGTAATCAGCAAGCCCCCTGGGCTACCGAACCCCTTCATCCTATGTATCATTTTCCAGGAATTCACACCGCTATCGAAAATCTCAATCGCAACCCTCCACCTGCTCCACCTGCTCCCCACTCGGACCCCCTTCAAAAACTCCAAGACCTCATCACTCTCTACGGCCAGGAACCCTCAATTCTCGTCTTCAATCGCGCCACCGGAAAGCTTCTAGAAGAGTCGAGATGGCCAAAAATGAGAGATTTGGAGTATTTCTTGGTGGAGAATCAGGAGTGCAATGTGCATATTAATAGTGCCCTTCAGGCGCATTTAGTGTTGAGGGATGGAATGAAGGATAGGATTGGAGAAGGACCAGGGGCAGTGGAGGAAGTAGGGGACGACAGGGAAAGGGAGGAAGAGGATCCAGAAGATGACCCAGAAGAAGAAGTAGAAGACGAAGAACAAGACGAAACAGTAGAAAACCTGATAACAATTTATAGTCCAAGAGGTACTAGTTCTTGATGTCCCCGTACCTACGTAACCTCGAGTTTTTCAGGTGAACCCAACGACGAGAAGCTCTGGGACAACGACTTCTCAGATGTGGGGTTGTCATCGACAAAAATGAGAGAATTGGGGCTAAGTGACCTGGATCTTGGTGAGATTTCCCTCTGTTGCTCCAGAATCTCCTCAAATTTTTTCCTCTAGACGTCTTCGAGACCTACCTACCAACCGACACAATGACCCCTTCCACTTCCAGCCCGGAGGAACCAGGACCATCAAAAAGACATGTTCCCTACAGACATGATATGGAGTATATTGATAATTGTTGACATAATAAAGATCAAACCTTCAAATCCAAGAAACTACAAACTCCACAAAATAGCAAAAAATTTCCCACGATCACATGCCTACTTACGTGTAAAACACAATAAAAGAAGTGGCAAATAACAAGAATTGGGTTCCCATGGAGGCTGTCAGGGTGGGAAAGGTTATTTTAGACATTTTTTTTGGTGACGAACCTTGGTCGCAAGGAGCGGACCGCCCATTGATTTGGAGATTGGGAGGCGCCGGGCTTTTTAGTTATACCCGAGCTCAGTCGAGGTCTTAGTTAGTTTTTCTGGTTTTTTTTATTGGTTTTGTTTTCATTTGAGCTTTGCGCTTCCAAGGTGGTAGGAGTTTTGATCTCATTCAATGTTTTTCCAGACTATTTCTTTACCGAGTCCAGTCCAACCAACTCCACCAGCAGCCATCCAATCTAAACCTAGCCAGACCCGTTTGAGGTTATCCAAGCAGTGGCCACCCAAGAGCATCCAAAGCTACCTATCGCCGTTTAAGATCGTCCATAGTCAGCGTTGACCATCCGAGTCCCTCTTAATCCATCCAAGCTCATCCAAGGACATTTCAACTTATTTACGGACATCCAGCGCCAATTTAAGGTCAGCTGAGGCTCTCCGAAGCCATACAAGACTGTTCTAGCCTATCTAACGTCATCGAATACCACTCAAGTTCATTAAAATCCAGCCTAGCGCATCCGAGACTATCTGAAGTCATCCGATTCTGCTCAAGTGCGCTTAGAGAAATCTGAGGCCGTCCAAAGACATCTGGGGACACTAACTCCTACCCAAGGGCATTCAAAGGAGTCTTCAAAGGAGTCTTCACATACACGACCTCCTGAGGTCAGCCAAAAATTTCCTAGCTTCTAAGCTACCGTCTAAGAGTATCCGAGCTCATCTGAAGACAGCTAAACTTCTGAGATTCTGAGATTTTCTAAGGTTATCCAAGGCTATTTCAATCCACCCAGACTTACCGGAACCTATTGACGGAATTCGGAGAGGGCAATCCGAGCCTACCCGGCGCCCTCCAAGCTCTCCACGCTCCTCACTATGCCCTTCCTTCCCACCAGCATCCAAAAACACACGGAATGCCTCAAGAAAAAACATGACATCCGAAAAGGCTTCAAAATCACTTTTACCCCGGAAAAGCCAGACATTCTTCGGTATGAGACCAAAACCTATCGAACCATTGCTGATGAAAACTCCCGAAAAGTGATTCTGATCACTCTCGGGCCACCTAAACTTCTGACAGTAGACCCGAAGTGTCTGGACTTTATAAGAAAGCTACTTCAAGAACTATACAGCAATCATCCATTGATCACTAACCAATTGAAAAATGCATTGCCCCATAATACTATCGCTGTCTCATTTGCAATGGATAACTTCACTGTTAAGGACACCCCACAACATTTCATTCCGGATTGCTTCGCCGGGAACAAGGCTATTATTTACTATCAAATGCTGTCGGCTAACGTACAAGCCTGCTACCTTTCAGTGGACAAAGTTGAGTTTTTAAAGGGTCTTACCTATTACCCAGTAATTCTTGGGAAGTCAAAGTGCCTGAAGAATGACAGATTCCTGATTTGGTCTAGCTTCTACTCAGCGGAACCTTTTCCATTGCAAGATCGGAATAAATCTTGGAAGAAAGTTACCTTGAATTTGTACGGAAGACAATGTGGGAAGGCGATGAAGCGTGTGCTAGTGGATTGCAGTGATACTTATGTGCAACATGTGGAATATGATCATCGGATACAGCAGAAGTATTTGAAGTTTTGTGCGGAGTGTTTGGTGGATTCGATGAAGTATAAATGGGCGGAGAAGGAGGAGTCTGGCTTTAAGAGAAGTGAGTTTTTTGTGTTGTCTGGGGAAATGGAGTGAGGCAAAGTTGTGCAGCCCGTTGCTATTGTAGTAGTCTCGTCATTTGGTTGCAATGAAGCCTGGCAGTCATCAGCTCTGTGATCTTGTAGTTTAATGGCCTAGTAGCTATGTAGCCCAGTAGTACTGTAGGTCTGTAGTGTTGCAATCCCTGTTGTAGGGCAACTGTGCAGTACTATAGTCGTGCAGTACTGCTTGCGGTAATAATGTTGCCCGGTATTGATATAGACCCGAAGTACTGTGGAACCACAGTTTCTACAGTACAAGGGGGTGTAGCCATCAAAACATTGTCAGGAAATCTCCGAGACGCAGAGCATATCGGGCTCTCATAGTGCCCGAAGGATCCTTTGGGAAAGCAGGACCTTCTGTCAATTTTTCGTTTTTTCAGACTCCACAACCATCCGAAGACGCTCAAGATCCACTCCTTCTGTGCCAAAACCTGTTGCTCCGAAGGTTGTTGCCAAGTCCTCAGAAGACCATCTCATAGAACGCATCTACTCCGTTGCTGGATTACACCTTGGTCCTGAACAACCGACTATTCTAGTCTTCAACCGGACCACCGGCCACCTCCTAAACTCTTCTCAATGGCCTAAGCTCTCTGAGCTCTCCAACTTCCTGGACACCAACCCAGAGTGCAATGTGCACCTGAATAGTGCTCTCCTAGCGCAAATCTCATTGGGTGAAGAGTACAAAGATCGGATCGGTGGGGTTACAGTAACTCAGCAGAAGGCAGAATTGGAGGATTTGATAGATATTTTAGGGGACAGGGGAGGTAAGTGGTTGCTTAACTGGGTGGACTTTATATGAGTTTTTTTCCAGTGTCCTCAACTTCATCAAACCTGGAGCTATCCACTAAACAACCCGTTGAGTTGTCAGAAGCAAGGTTGGAGGAACTGGGATTGAAGGATTTGAAATTTGGTGAGTCTAATTTTGTCGGAGCCTTCAATTTTTGAATTATTCTTCCAGATTTTGACGCGATACCGGTGACCTCGGCCGATGCCGATGTTGAGCTGCTGGAATCCGGGATGATCAACTTGACTATAGGTGAGTTTTCTGTCGTCAAATCTAGTGCCAAGTCCGCAAACACTTTACAGAACCTGGATCATCCAAAAGCATCTTATACGAGCGTTTGAGTCCATCTTGCTCCTCCTTCTCACCGTCATCGACCAGCTTTCCACCCCAGGAGTCAGTATATCAGGATCACGGAGAGAAGGAGCCATCGGTTCCTTCTGTCTAGAACGACCTCTAACAAAGTTGCACTCGTTTTTTCGTCTTCGTTACCACTATTACAGCCTCACCCATCACAAAATTTGTTCATTATCCTTTATCAGTAGCTTCAAATATTTCTAGTCAAGTCAGACAAACCGACACACAAATAGATATCTAAGCATCCCAACTGACCAGTCGAACAAGCTACCCTTCTTACTATGTTTTCCATTTTTTGTTGTTCGATATCCCACACTCCGCTCACTCCTGATTCCGCTTCCCCCGCCTCCTGATTTATTCCAGTGATATCCCTTTGGCACCTCTGCCAATCCATTTTTACTTTGGACGAACAGACTCACAGACAGATATGTTTGAGCTCAACTACTCTCTACTCACTGCTAATACCCCTAATCTCTTATTATGTTTCCTCTTGTCCGACAAGCAGACACAGTGACAGACAGACATATTTTCAATCTCTCCCCCTACTTATCCTTATCCAAGCAGCCTGTACCTCTATCCGTTAATTTTTCGTAGACAAACAGAGTCACAGACAGATATTTTCAAACCCAACCAGTCCCTATTTACTGCTAATGCCTCTAGTCTCTCACTATTTTTTGTCATGCCAGACGAACAGACACACTGATAGACATTCCGGCTTCTAATTTTCCCTAACCAAAGATTGCCTAAATCTGGCTCCTGCTTACACGCTATTTTGTGATTTCCCACAATGTTTGTAGTTTTGTGAATATTTGTTTGAATTTACTTTATATAAATGATGTAAGCAGAAACAGAAGAAAACATGCAAATAGAAAAAACATGCAAAAAGACACAAAACAAACCCGAAAAGAGAAACCAAGGCTGTCAAAAGCATGCGACACCTGGGGCCAAAAGAAAGGGACCCCTGTTGATAATTTTGACTGATTTTTTATGGCGAGGTTCATTTTAGAGGTCGAAAATTCCCCAACAAAAGTCAGCCAGAAATGTCAACCGCCTTACAAAAAAACCGAAAAAAAAAAGTTCAATTAACAATCACAATGTCTGAATCCTCGCTGCTTGATGGTTCGAAATCTTCAGTGGCATCCTCGAATTCATCATCTTCCTCTGTATCCATACTGCACTTTAAGTAGTCGTCATCGTCAGAAGTTGAAGCTTCTTCCAAGGGATGTGACCAATTCTTATCAGATGTAGAACAGCTAGGGGATGAAGATGAGGTGGGTGAGTCTCCGTGGCCTGGAAAAAGAAAATTATAGTGCTGTTAGTTTGAGAGATACTAATGCTTCAGAATAGACAGTAAGAGATAAAGAAGGAGAGAGGAGCCAGACAAGCAGACACTCAGCTCGTCTGGCACCTCTCCCTCTCTCGTCACTCCTAGCTTGGATGAGATGTATCTCAAGGACCGTAAAAGACAGAACAACGACGCAAAAGACAAAAATGACCCTCATAAAATTCTACATGAAATTGTCCTTTAAACCACTCCCCTAGCTGTTCTAGTTCTCGAGGTACAGCGCTTCAAACTTGAGGACAGGAGAGACAGCGAGAGGGTGGCAGAGAAAAATACTGTCTGCTTCTCTGACGCCTCTCTTTCTCTCGCCTTAATCTTCCAAGCAATAACTCTAAAGAACTAGAAAAGCGAGAAAAAAATACCCAAAAATGAATAACTTACTGCTCATTTCCTCTAGCGGGTGCTCATTGATCTCTAGCGGGTGCTCACTGATCTTCCCTCCAATCCTTCCCTCATACCCATCTCCCAGCAAAATCTTGGCAAGAAGAGCTGCTTCTGGGGCTACATTAACATCAGGATTCACTTCCAAAAACTCCTTCAGATCCTTAACTTTTGGGGATTCCTCCAGAATACACCCAGTGTCCCGGTTGAAAACAGCAATAGTCTCATCGGCTTGCTGGATACGAGAAGCAATTTGGCTCGTCAGGGGCTCTGAAAATGTGAAGTACATGTCTGTCTGTAGGTCTGTTTGTCTTACCTTCCCACTTATAAAGAACAGAATCTACCAGGCACTCCTCACAGACAGTCCTTTTCCAAGTGTTCCAGAAGTGATCATACTCCAAGTGCCGCACGTACTTCCCGCTGCAGTCCACCAGAACCCTCTTTCTGGCAATGGAACAGAACCGCCCATAGCTCTTGTGGTTGACCTTCTGATGGCTTTTTTCCCGGTCCTGAAGGGGGTACGGCTCCCGGGAACCGATGGTATGGTGCACGGCGGCTCTGTCATTTAGGAAGCACTTTGCTCTACCTTTGAGCGCTGGGAAATAGAGTATACCAGAGAGAAAACTGATATCTTGGTTTCGGTGACTGGTGAAATAGACGGCTTGAAGATTTGCCGATATTTTTTGGTAGGTGGTGAAGCCCTGGTTCCCATCTGAAGGGTAAAACTTTCCGGTGGCATCTCCAACTTCGAATCCTTGCATGGCAAATCCTACAGCCACAGTGTGCTTGGGGAGCGGGAAGTCAAGGACCTCACGGATCCCAATGTGGGTTTCGAAAAAAGCCAGCAGCATATCTTGGATGAAAATTAGACTTTTTGGATGTACCCCATCAAAACTGTCTGCGGCTAAGGTCAGCCCAATCTTTTTCCCGCCTTTTGGGGACTCTAGGATTTGAAATCCCTGAGAGTTCTTCACAATTTTTGGGAAGTCTGGGAGTTTGGTGAATGGATGGGTTGTAGTGTCCATTTCAAACTTTTTGGCGCCAGTTTCGATGTACTCGGTGATCGCTGAGACGATGATGGAGAGGAGCTTCATTTTCTGAAGGAAAAAGAGGTATATAGGGACAAAAGGTAAAGAAACTTAGGTAATTTTCGGGCAAAAAAGCATCGATGCCGCAACCACTGCGCGTCCATGCCGTTTTTCACGGTATTTTGCCATTTATGAGGGAATTATGGTGATTCTTATGGCACAATGATAATATCGGTGGCATCGTGCAGTCAACGTAGCAAAAATGTCGTTTTTACAAGGCAAAATACAGTTTTAGGTGGCATTTTGCTGTTTTGGCGGCATTATAATGGCATTTTGCCACCTGAAACGGAATCTACGCTTGCAAAAACGGAATTTTGCAACATTGTGCCACACGAATCATCATAATGCCTGTATAAAAGGCACAATGCTGTGCAAAACTGCATAATCGCCCTGTGGTTGCGGCCCCGATACGCGTCACTCTGCCCAAAAAGTAGCTGAGGGGGGCAAGTAAAAAAAAACAGAAAGAAGATACTCAGGTAATTTTCGGACAGAGTGCCGCCAAAATCGGCATCATGCCGGGCAAAACAGCACCGATTCCGCAATCACTATTGTACCATTCATGCAGCACTATGCTGGTTCTTGTGGCCCAATGCTAATATCGGTGGCATAGTACCGTTTCAAAGTAACGAAATGCCGATTTAGGTGGAATTTTGCTATTATTAGCAGCATTATGTCATGGAAAAATGGCATTCTGCCACCTAAAACGGCATTTTGCCACCGATATTAGCATTGTGCTACAAGAATCAGCATAATACTTGCATAAAAGACACAATGCCGTGCAAAACGACTTGGAAGCCCAGAGGTTGCGGCACCGATGCGGTTTTGCGCGGCGTACTGTCAGAAAATTACCTGATAGGGGCAAGAAAAAAACCAAAAGAATCAGAATTTGCTATCATTCCTATGCAAAAACAGTAAGATATAAACAAAATCAATGAAAAAAACCAACAAAGAAACCAAGAAGAGGTCACAACCATCCCGGTCAATACGAGACAATGAATAGGAATAAAAGGCAAACACAGAAGGGACCTCTTCTTTTTCAAAGGGGGGCCACTCTGAGCGGGAATCCGTGTGCCGTAGAGCGGGGTTGCACAGTTTTCGAGACTGTGTGTATGTATGCTCGTTGGGTCTAATAAGGAAGGGGGAAAAAGAACGGACCCTCTACAGAAAAAAGAGAGAGTGTTTGCGCGGGAAAAAGGGATGCAACAGATGGTATCTGTCTGTGTGTTTTTTGTCTAGCATCAGGTACTCATCAGTGAGAAGAAGGAGGAAAACATAAAGATGAAGACAGGCTCTACATACAAAAAAGGAAAGACAGAACCAATTGATTTTTGGGGAGAGGGGGAAAAGGTCAACTGTCCGTCTGTGTGCATGTTTGTCTGGTACAACGGACTCAATTCCATCATCCAAAATGATAAAATATCAAAAATATCAAAACGACCGGATCCTCATAACAAAAACGGAGAAGTATTTGCGTGCGGGGATACTATCAGAAGGCGGTTGGTGATTTCAGAAGGCGGTTGGTGGTTACTCATGAACAAAAAATGATACTTTTGTGGGAGAATAATGCATCAAAGTTTTCGCTGTGTTTTGTTCGTAAAAACCGCCTAATAATGTCAAAAATGCACGGGATTAAAACAGACAGACTTTGGCAAGAAAAAAGAGAGAAAAATTCTCCTGATGCACATGAAAAAATCACGCAACAGACAGGAGTTACATAGAGTGTCTGACGGTGTTTGTCGTCTTGACCTGAGATGTTCATTAGTAAAAAAGAGGGGTGCGCAACGGACCACAGGAGATATGTGTTTGTGCGGTAAGGAGAGGACGCCCTATGTGTTACTTGGGTTGGTTGTCAAAATGAGTATGTGTGTAGGTATGTCTCTCCAGGTGCCGGACCCTTCCCACACAAGGGGCCGTAGATGGGAAATGGACAGGTGTAAAATCAAGCAAGGGAACGCATCGGAAATATGTGTTTTCCTGAATGACTGAACAAGGTAGTTATTATTCATAAATATTTATTCCAATTATCGAACCGATAGCATAAATAGGGGGGGGGGGAAAGAGAAAGAGTTAGATGAATTATATAGGATAACCAAAAAGTCAACATTATATAACAAAATAGGTGATCAAAAACAAAAATTTGGAATGTGCAATCAAGGTTTTCTGATGCTATTTGAATATATAGGTAGGCTTTCGAAACTTGAACAAAATGGCTGGAATTAAATGATTGCTTGCGGCAAGAAAGGACCCATCTCTCAACAATCCGTCACAAATTCAAAATTCTCATCAGGACTCATGTTGTTGCAATCATGGAAAATTGAGGGTGATGACGACGAAAACTCTTGGATTCTTGAATTGGGAGAGGAGTTGGTGAAGCTGGAGTCTGAAAAAAATGAGCTCAAAATAAAGCAGAAGATGAATAGCTTACCCAAGTTCCAGTCGCTCAGACCCATTTGTTCTAATCTTGCGCATGTTAACTCCATAGGATTAAGAGCTGGTGGTGGTTCTGGAAGTCGTTTTTAATGAAAATTTGAACTTTTTAAAAATAGTTTTTCTAGTTTTGGGAATCTAGCGCTGGTAGAGAAGGCACTGTCTACCTGTCTGGAAGTTTTTCCCCTCTCCAGCTTCAAAGCCATGTATCTCAAGAACTAGAAGAGCTATCTAATTGGTTCAAGAGGCATATATGTGTAGAATTCCATGAAGATCAAGAATATTGCGTCAGAGCGCACTTGCTTCAGTAACAAATCATACATACCTCTAGCACTCTGCAAATCAATCAAATTCTCAACAACTTCCACTGCTTCCTCGACCTTCGAGCTTCCCCCGATCCTCTCCAAATACTCCTCCCCCAACACCATCTTTGCCACAAGTGCACTATTCAAATGAACATTACAATCTGGATTTGATTCCAGGAATTTGATGAGATCACTGGGTTTTGGCCATCTTGATGGCTCCAGAAGTTTCCCAGTGGTTTTGTTAAAGACAAGGATAGTGATAGGTTGTTGGAGGGTGCTCCGAGCGAAGCTTAGGTATTCATCGGCCAATTGGTCTTCGTGGGATTTCGAAGGGCGGCCTGGAAGAATTTCGGAAATATTTCTAGTTCTCGAGCTACAACGTTTCGATGTCTGAGGGTAGGGGAGAGTGAGGTAACGCAGAGGGCTGCAGAGAAGCAGACTGCAATTTTCTCTGCGCCTAATCTCTCTTACCACGAAGTTTTGAAGCCCTGTATCTCTACAATCAGAAGACCTAGCAAAATGAAACAAGCAATACAAGATTCTACATAAAATTCTATGCATATTTGCTTCTTGATTCATTTCGATAACTCTTCTGGTTTTCGACCGAGATACAACGCTTCAAAGTTAGAGAGGTAGGAGAAAATGAGAGAGCGCAGAGAAGCAGACAACCTATTTCTCTGCGTTCTCCCCCTCTCTCTCTCTCACTCACTCTCCTTGCTTGAACCGTTACAGAACTGAGAAGAGGGAGCAGACACGCAGACAGTCTGCATGTCTGCACTCTCTCCCTCTCACCCTATTCTACGCCTAGGCAGAGCTGCAGACACGCAGACAGTCGTTTTCTCTGCACCCTCGCACTCTTTCCTACCCCTCGCAACTTTGAAGCTCTGTATCTCACGAACTAGAAGAGCTATCAAGACGGTCCAAGAGACAAACCTGTGTCAAATTCCCTGAGAATTCCAAAAAACTCACCACTATTCCTCTCCATCCTCTCATGCGTATAATAATCCTCCATACACTCCTTACAAAACTTCAACTTCTCCGAATTCTTCGCCACATCAAACTCCAAATGATACACCTTGTTTTTGATTTTTCTCAATTGAACTCGACGAAGAACAGTATCACAGAACCGTCCGTAAACCTCACAGTCTTCCAGGTGGAAAACTGTTCGGAATTTTCTTAGCGGGTAGGGTTCCGCGACGAGGAATGTGGACCAAATTAGGAATTTATGATATTCAATGCTTCGTTTTTCGAAGCACGGTTCTCCAGGGGCGTAGCAAAGACCTGCTAGGAAATACTCATCATAATAGACTGCATAGAAATTGTCAGCCAGTCTGTGATAGGACAAAGTTTTACGGTAATAAACCCGCTCTTCAGGTTGAATTGGATGAAACTGATGGAATTGTTCTCCCACTTCGAAGTTTCTATTGGCAATGCAGAAGATGTAGGCGTCACGGTTAAAGTGTTGATCTATCTGGTCACACACTTGATCGTCATGCTTCCAACACTCTTTTAAATAGTCCCGAATGAAGTTTAGGTACTTCGGTTTGACGGGTTTCTTTAGAGAGTGGTCCATGTAGACCCCAATAACGGATTGGCCGGTTTTGGTCTTGATAATTTTCCGGACGGGGGTTTGGTGAGTTAGCATTGGCGGCTGATCGGAGTATGGATAACCACGGGGGAAGTTGATGGGTTTTGGGTCTTTCATGAAGAAGAAGTCGGAGATTCGGAATGGGATGAAAGCGGGGTCCATGATGGAGGAGGGCTGGAAGAACGGATACTTAATTTCAGCTGTCTTAAATTGACGTTTTCTTGGTATATCGGAGTAAAAAAACTATAAATATTCGGAATATTTCCTTCAAAACAAGGGAGTTTATGGTCAAAAGCTCACATTTTCGCATGAAAAAAACAATTTTTTTCTTATTTTTGGAAATGCGTAATTGAAAAAAAGCATACAAGTTCTCACGCTCTATCTTATGACCTATGATGCCCAGTCATGAGAATTTTTCTCTCTTTTCTCCTTTAATTTTTCACCCAAAAGAAAAGATTATTATCAACAAATTTTTAGGAAGGTGTGTGAAAACGAGGGAAGAGCTCTATGAGAATAACAAAATCTGGAGCGAAAAAAACATGGAAGTAGGGATCATTTTCTCTCTCAATTCTTCATTGACGTACAGAGTCTTATGATCTTGGCGGATACAAAAAAAAAAGAGAGAGAAGGGAAGGGGAGAGAGTGAGATAGATAGTCAGAAAATACAAAAAGAGTCTCATTGAAAATACAATTTTGGGTAAGAGTGTGCTAGATGAGATTGAGATCAAAAATCTAAAAAAAACTGAAATGCTGGAAATCAAAAAGGTCAGATTCAAGTTGAAATTCAAAATTCTTGCAAGAATTATATTCCTAATCTTCTATACAATGTCCAAAACAAAGAGAATAATTTAGAAGCCCGTCATGTTTCAGATCGTTGTTGAAAGTCTGTGCATGTCTTTTTGTCAGGCATTGTGCCTGTTTGTCCGTTGATCTTTGTCCGTAACTTTGTCTGTCGTTGTAACTGTTTGTCCGGATGTCTTTGTAATTCATATTGTCTGTCGTTGTGCTAGTTGGCCCGGATGTCTTGGTCTGTCATTTTGTATGTTTATCCAAACGTTTTTACCGGTCGGTATGTCTGTCGATGAGCCTATTGGTCCGGGTGTCTTTGTCTGTCTTTTTGTCTTTTTGTCCGGATGTTTCAATCGGCCTGTGTGTCTGTTTGTCATGTCGCAGTTGGGTTGAAAGTATCAAGTATGTCCTTTCAAAATGTAGATGTAACAAAACAAAAAAAACACAGGTTTGGTTTATTGAATTAGAAAAACACTCTATTACAAAGGCACGTGGAAATGAAGTAGAGAAGGCATCTGTGAAAACAGGAAAAGATTATTCAAAACACGAAAAGTCAGATTGGAAAAGTGAAGATTGCCATAGGTAGACAAGTGAAATACAAAAAGAGCGGAGAATAGTTCTTTTTGAGGGAGAAGGACCAGGAGAATTATGTTGGGAGAGATGGAAGAGCACATGGAAACACATTGGGAATCGATCAGACCGGAAATCAGATTAAGGCATTTTTCGATTGGGTTGGATTGACGAGGTTAAGGGAGAAGGTGTGGAGGTAAGATAACAAGAAAAAAGGTAGGATTGGTGAGGAGGGATTTCGAGATTCAAGGATGATTCATTGCAGATATATTCCTACAGTGATAAGAAATACTTGAAGTACATAGTAAAGGGAAGAGACGTCTTTTGGTTTGAAGGGTCCCTGACTGGCTCTGCCAACAATAAAATCGGAAATAGCTAAAGAAATTGAGGGTAATAGTAGAATAAGTTGAAGATTTGGTATTAAAATTAATGACTATATAAGCTGGAAGTCTATTGAAATATTAACAGTTTGGACAAGATGAGTATTAACAAGCAAGTATACGTTTTTTCGATGGGTTTATCCATTTCTGTTCATGGAGAGTTCTTGCTGGTTATAAAAGTTGCCTGACAGTCTAGTAGATGACGACGTGCCTGGTTGACAGGACTTGGCTGACTGTTGTGGTGGAGCTTGGCGTCTGAAAAAACTCAAAAAGATTCTACAGGTTACGATTTCAGGGAAATAAAATGACCGAAAGCCGTTGTTTCTAGAGGGTAAGTGAATTTTTTTTTGAAAATTTTGGTCCGAAAAAAAAATCAAAAATGATTTTTCGGATTTTTCGATTTTTTTTTCGAAATTTTAGTTTTTTACGGGGAAATGGAAGAAAAGGCGGTGAAAACATGAAAATATACAACTAAAACCCGTTTTTTTCAATATTTCCTGAGAAATATTTCGGAAAAACTACCGAAAAAACAGAAAAAATAGCTGTTTTTTTCCGAAAATTTTTTGCACATTCCTGTTTCCAATCTCTGTTTAGCTCCCAGCGAGCTATATTTTCTGGCTCAAAACCTGTTATTCCTGCCTTCTGACTAATGTCTTCAGCCCCAACCTACCTCTCCTTCAACAATTGCTCAATGAGCTCTTTATCATTGACTCTGGCCTTCTTCTCCATTTCCAATTCCTTCTCCAATCTCACAATTTTCAGTCGCATCTCCTCTGTCTCCTTCTTCCTCTTATCTTCCGCTGCCTTACTCTTCATTCGAGACTTTCTCACCGCGTCGTTGTTTCTAGCCCGCTTCAATTGGTAGGCTGGATCAGATTTCTCGGTTTTGTTATGCAAGTTGTACTTCCTGGCCTTAGTCTTGGGAGTGTAGGCAGGGACAGGTGATGGATCGTGTTCTGAAGGAGAGTCAGATGAGTAGTCCTCCTGGTAATCTGCTGGTGGTTTAGCAGGCTTCGGTTTCATGGCGATGGGCTCATAATCGGAACCGTCTTGCTCCAAAATCTCACGGATGCGTGAAGTGTCTGGGTGACGGATGTGTTGCTCATAAACATTCAAGTTTCCATTGGGATACTGATAAGATCCAGAGGTTCCATTAGTTCCTGAAGAGGTTCCCTGGAAGTTATAACCACTGGAAGACGGTCCCAAAGTTCCAGAAGTGTTGTAGCTGTATTCGTTTTGCTGAACTGGAAGGCTTGTAGATTGATTTGGAGGAATTGGTACATAGGAAACTTGTCCGGAGGTTTGGGTCATGTATGGATCCTGCTGAGATTGTTGCTGGGGCTGTTGACGACCAGCACGCTTCTGGTTTCCAGGTGGTGACCACGCCTTCTTGGTGACTGGTCCACGGAGACTGTAGCGGGAGGCCATCTGGGAAAAACTCAATAGTTTGTTCGACTTTATCTAAGATTTTCAAAATATTTTTGACTTTTTCTTGTATTTTGGACTAGATTTTCTTTGAGAAATTCGGAATTTAGACAGGTCTAAACCGAAATCATGCAAAAAATAGGTTTTTTGCCATTTCAGAACAATGGGTGAGTTTTGCAGTACTTTTTGGTTTTTTCTTTATTTTGAGACTGATAGTTTTGGTTCTGAAGTTCTGAATTCTGGGTTTTTTTGCAGCAAATCCAAAAAAAAGCGGTCACTTTCTTCCATTTTAGGGCGAAAATAGAGTGTCTGAGCGACTTGTCTCCAAAAGGTGACCATTTTTCTGTTTTTTTTCACAAAATTTTTACAAAAACTCCTAAAAACAAGCCAAGTTCTTCAATGAATGCAGATCAAAGAGCCTATTTTTAAGAGCAAACTGCCTAATTTTACTCAAATTGTCATTTTCAAGCGGCTTTTTTTTTTGGAATTTTTCAAGCCATTGTGGCCAGAGTTACTCGCCTTTAGCTCAGGAGTTCCGATCTCTTTGAAGATTTGTTTTTCAAAATTTTTAGTATTAAATACTCACCCTTTTTTCCTATCTAACTGCTATGCTATCCTCCTCAACGGGACCGAAAATCCAGGTATGGGTGCTTACAGACCAGTTGAAGATCGATGTTGGGGGGGGGGGTGGTTTACCTGAAAATTTGATCAAATTATGCGATTATTCATGAACTGTTTCATGAAAATGACATTTTAATCGATTTTCGAAATACTTCAATGCATTAGAATGTTCGAGGAAGATTGTTCGAGAACAAAAACAAACAAAAAAAATGTAAAGGAAAAATTTGTTAGTCAACGTAATACTAACAGAAGCATCGTACTGATCTAAGAGTGTTCGAGAACCAAAATGAACAAAAAATATGAAGAAATGATGAAATCTTACGTAAGATGAGTAAGCAGTATTGGGGAAGGGGGGCCGGGAAAAGGGGCGGGGCGAGGGACTAGATTATGTAAATAAATAATTAATTTTTCAGATGCTCTACTGAAAATTAAGTAAGTAAAAGTGCAAATTAAGAGGAAGTTCGAGCTTCAGGAGGTCCAAAACTTGTTCGAAAAGATTTCTTAAAGGAGGTGGGAACTCTCGTTGTATTGAGACTCGTATTGAGACTAAAAAAGACCCCGGCGCATATAGGCTAAAAGAGTCGGCGCGCTTTCCGTGCCGCATAGCGCAGCCGGTAACGCTTTTGATGTTCAGCCAAATGAGCCCTAGGTTCAAACCCACCAGAGGTATCTTCTGTCAAATTTTCAAAAAAATTATTTTTTTGAGTTCCGCCCTCCTTTAACCAAAATTCTGGAAAAATCTGTCAAAAATCCTACAAAAACCATAAAAATTGTTCGAAAAAATCAGAAAAATGGACCTAAAATCACTGGAATTAGGAGCTTAACTAGCTACCCCTGAGCTACAAATCGAGGAAAAATTCAAAGAAAATTCTAACGAAATCATCCCGAAATAAGTACACGTATTTCAATATATTTTCGAAAACAGACGAAACAAAAAAAGCGAGAGTGAAGGAGACGCAGATAGTGAAACACCCGACACACAGACAGATGTGTGTCTGTTGCTGTGTCTATTGAATAGAATACGGAAAGAGAAAACGTAGCAGAAAGGGAAGGTTGATGGGAGGAAGAAAGGGAGAAGGAGAGGTCACAAGTGGTTGCGCAGAATATGATGGGAGAAGGAGACGGCCTTTGGTCCTCTATTACTAGGGCAGCTGAGGAAAACACGGGGAAGGCGCGCGGTGGGAATGGGAGAAATGCTATACTTGGTAATATAAGGGAAAAAAATGGTGAGAAATATGTTCAAATGGGTTTTTTAGCAGACGTGAGAGCAGGAAGTATACTAGAATTGAAGCCAAAAACAGCTGCTTTTGAAACTAAAAAATCGTGTTTTCAGTTCGAAAACCTACATTTTTAGACCCAAATTACTCAAATGTCAGACTCAAAAAATCACATTTTCAGATCTGAACTGTGCATTTTCAAAGCCAAGAATCATATAAATTGAGCCAACTTTTGATTTTTTTTTCCTGAAAGTTGAGGAATCCTACTGTTTACCGAGAGAAAATTTCCATTCCTAACCCAAAAAACCTATATTTTCGAGCTCTAAAATGGTTAATTTTTTGGACTAAATTGTCGTGTTTTCACGCAATTTCAGGCTAGAAGACCTATTTTCAGGATTGCATTTTATAATGAAAGCCTGAAATTTGATGTTTTTATCATTGTGCACCTTCAGACACCAGCGCCAAATCTCCAGATTTTCAGGTCCAAAAGGAACTATTTTATGTCATTCAGGTCTCAAATGCATGTTTCTCAAGCCCGAAAAATCTAGAACTCGAACTTGAAAACCCCCTGGAAAACCTATATAATTCTGATTTTCTGGTTTTTTCAGCTCAAAATTTGCGTTTTTGAGCCAAAAATTCGATATTTTCAGCCCTGTGAATCAAATCTAGAGCTAACAATTTTCGAAATCAATTCCTCCATTCTGGTTCCAAAAATCGACTTTGTTGGGGATAAATTACTAGTTTTAGGGCCAGAAACCGAATTTTTCAGCCGCAAATGAATTTTGGGCCAGCTTCTTCTTTTTTCAGTTTCCAAACCTTCATTTTCTTCTTTAAAAAATTATATAAATTGGGAACTTACTAACCAAAACCCTACTCAAAAACTCATAATCTCAATATTCTTGGCACATTTATTCATTTCATTTTATAATAAAAACCAGCATAGAAAAAAAAGCAAAGGAGAGGACACGGGGATAGAAAAAAGTGGAATAAAAAGGAAGAGAGAGAGATTTTTCAGTGGGGGGTGGTGGCGGAAAGTGGAGAATGGAAGCGCGGGAAACCGTAGCGTATTGATGCTCGTTTTGGGAAAGGAGGGTGAGGAGATTTTTTTGAATTTTTAAAGGAGCAAGTGGGAAGAGAGAGAGGGAGAGAGATGACAATTTTTTTGAGGGCGGGGTTGGGAAGATGAAGCGGGTATGGTGGTGGTGTAAAGCAGTTATTTAGATAGTTAAAACTCAAGGTGGGTAAGAATTGGTGGGATGGGGACCTAGGGGCGGAGTCTTGAAAGGGGCGGAGTCTTGGAGGGGGTGGAGCCTAGAAGGGGGCGGGTCCTTGGGACCAAAAGTCTTGAAGGCCTGGGCTTCAGATACTTCGAATCTCAGAGTTCCAACGCCTTAGGGTCCCGAGACTCCGCCCCCAATAACCCTATAGTCTGGTAGGCGGAACCTATAAGCCCGCCCCAAAAATGAGGAATTGACAAGGTTATGATGCTGATGTAAAGTGCAATTTGGAGCACAAACTATATGACTGGTCTAGAATATAAAAACTTTTCGATAAAACGAGAAGAAGAAGGAAAAATCAACAGGAGATGATGGAAGATGGTGACTTAGAACATGGGTAGTGATCAAAGGGATGGTTTTTTGTGTGCGGAAATTAGAATTTAGAATTATCAACAATAGATTGACTGGAAAAAACATTATAAATGGTGGAAATTTGAATATATAAAAAAATAACAGGGAAATAGCTGGAATGAATGATGGAATGGATCCGAGGATGAGGAGCAGCTTGGCTACAAGTGAAGACGCTGTCGGAGCCAAAAATAGGGTTTATTGGTGAGCAGCTCCGTTTCTTAGGGCTCTGAAAATAGAGAAAAGCCTTGAAATGTTCAAGGCAAGCAATTTCATGGTGGTCAAATCTAGATCAAGTTATCTAGTACCCCTGTTAGTTTTGGTACCTAAATTTTGAAAGCTATACTATTGGAATCAGCTAACCAAGAGCATTCGGACAAGTATAATCATGACCAGGTTCCGACAACTGATGTAATTTGTGACTTTAGGTCCCACCACGAAACCTTGAAAAAATAGTAATAGCATGAAACATATATTACTAGAATCAGCAGGAAAACATCAATTGAATGAGTATAATCATGACTGAGTTCTAGCACCTGACGAGTCATGAGCCTTCGGATCCTACCACGAAAATCAAAAATCTGCCATATCTTGGCCATCATCAAGGCTAGCCACATGGGAAGTAAACCATGGGAATCAGAAAGTCAGAGGCTTTCAAATGAGTATATTCATGACTAGGTTCTCACAACTATTCAATTTTGCAATTTCTGGTCCCACCACGAAAATGTTTCGTATATCGGTCAATTTTGATGCTTCAACTAACCTGATTGTAGCCTCCAACTGCCTTATTTTCTCCTCATGCTCCTTCAACTTCTTCTTCAACTCCGCGTTCTCCGCATGAATAGACTCCTGGAACACCTTTGCCTTATGACGACTCTTTCTAACAGCGTCGTTATTCTTGGCACGTCTTGCCTGGTATCCTGGATCACTTTTCTCCTCCTGACTCTTCGGTTTATAACCACGAGCCTTTGGGACAAACTCCTTTCTCTTCCTGGCCGCGGGCTTAGATCCCTTGAGTTTCTCCAATTTTGGAGGTTTCTTCTCCTTGATCGCTTGGACCAAACTGGATACAGTTGAGTTAGAGGAAACTGAAGATTCACGGGTACGATTGTAAGACTGACGAGCTCTTTTGGGTTTTGGCTCAAAGTCCGGGTCGTAATCTGGATCAGAAGAATTGCGAGTGTTATCTGAAGTAGTAGAGTTATCCGAGTCATAGTCCTCTTTTTCGGATTCCGGTTCAGTTTTAGGCACTAGTGCTGGCTCAGCCAAAGCGATGTATTCTCCAGAAGGCTCTCCAGAGGTTTTATTGAAGAATTCTCTGGATGAATGATACTGGGCGTCCTCGTTCACATAGTCAAATGACTGGTAAATTGGATAGTCATTCTGGTAGGCAGTTGGCTGTTGGATACCTCCGAAGCCACCTTGCTGGTAGTGCTGTTGTTGGTGGTGATGATGATCGTTGTATTGAGGGGTGTCCCAGTACTCATCGGATTTCTGGTAGAGATTGGTGGTGGGGTGGCCAAAGCGGAAGTTGTCGTGTTTAGGGTTGTCCATTTCGGGGGATCTGGAAATATATTATGAATTGTTTGTGAGG
>GL379877.1:23733-57336 GCA_000143925.2 Caenorhabditis brenneri | reverse complement strand
GAAGAACGACGCCGTGTTTGTTTTTGTCGTCGAAATATCTCGAATACGTCAGACAGAAAAAAAATGCGTGATTTGCTATCGGGGGAAGTGAAAGATATTCTACATTTCGGCGAAATCATAGGCCTTTTTTTTTTCAACCCATGGATCAGTTGATTGGAACCTGCAGATTTCCATGTTGATGGTTTTACAAATTAACTAGTGGAAAAAAAACAATGAAAATCAATTCCACGTATGGCCACGTAGCGGAGAAACTTCGGCCACAGAAAGGGATTTCATGTTTTTAGAGCGGTATATCTCGTTTCAGAGCGATTTTTGACATGTGCTTCAAGAGGAAAAAGTGTTCAGCATGTTCTAATTTACCGGAATCGAAAATAAAAAATTGGGACTTCAGTCCTCCTTTAAGAGGATCTAGATTTCAGGAGGTTTGGTAGCTTTTGGCATTTTGGGGCCAGTTTATTCAAAAATTCAAGCTAGACAGAATCTAGTCTTGATTATACCAAATCGAATCTCTTGACCTGTTGATTCAGAATTTCTAGAATTCAGAAGGTTCGTGCCAAAACTGATTGAGTTACGGTGCCAAAAAGTTTTCGTGGTGAGACCTCCTGTCTCATAAATGAAAAACCATCAGAATCTAGTCCTGACTACACTTATTCGAAAGGTCTTGAAACGACCTATTCTGATCGTGTATTTTTCATAAGCTCAGTATCAAAACTGACTAAGATACAGTGGTTTTAAGGATTTCGTGTCAGGGCCCAGTACTCAAAAACAGAAAAAAAAATTGATCCATAGCATGATTATACTCATTCAAAAGGTCTCAACACACTGGTTCCAGATATGTATTTTTCACTATTTTAGCATCAAAATTGAGAAAGATACGGTAGCTTCGAGGTTTTTGTAGTAGGCCCCGAGTTCTCAAAACTGAAAAATTATCAGGATTCCGTCATGATTATACTCATTCCAAAGATCTCAAAACGCTGATTCTAATAGCACGTTTCTCATAAGCTTAACATTAAAATCAGGTAAAATAAGGTAGCGTTAAGGCTTTCATGGCAAGACACAAGTCTCAAAAATAGAAAGATTTGACCCATGGCATGATTATACTCATTCGAAAGATCTCGAAGCGTTGATTCCAAAAAACTGAATTTCATGAAATTCGGGGTCAAATTGACAAAAATATAGTTGCTTTTAGGTCTCTAGGAAACAGACCTAAACTCACTGTGACTAGACTAAAAACAAATAGATCCTAGGTTCCTTGACAACAGCCCTTAGCATCAAACCTACAAAAATAGTCGAATAAGACACGAATTTCAGGGTTTTTGACGCCAAAACAATTTCTAGAACATAATAAATATGCAAGCCTTACCTCACTGATAACTCCTCTAGACCTCTCGACTGTTGTCTTGATGATGCAAAAACACTTGTTAATGACACACAATTGACGTTATCTGAAACAATAAATCAATATTAAGCATAGCAATTGTTGCTCAGTCTAAAATTTCAGAAAAAAATATACGAAAATTTTCGAAAACGAAGAGTAGAAGTCACACTATTCTTCCCCCATCACTGGTACAGATAGGGGACACAAACAGAAACAAATAAGACGTGGCATGGTTGAAAAAAACTGTGCTTACTGATAAGAGAGAGGAGAGAGAGAGCGTGATTTGGAGAGGGGGAAAAGAAAAAGGGGAAAGGAACCATGCAAAGTCAACATTAGTCATTATGTAATGATGAGTTTGTGAGTGTGTGTGAGTGTCGAAGAATTGAGTTTGGAAAAAAAATGGGCGGGGCTTGAGTTTGAGGGGGGAACTGTAATAGAAAGGCATGTCATGGGTTCTTTTTTTTGGCGGTAACTCAGCAAAAAACTTAGCTCAATTGGCCAAAAATCGGCTTTGTTTAGCTGCACCTTAATCCCGCCCCTCAGTGGTCCCGACCCTACCAGTGGGGGGAGGGGGGAGCGCCTTGTTCGACGCAATGTAGCCGACTTGTCGTTACAGATATCAAATAATAGTCAACTAGAAAAATGTAGGAATTTGAAAAATGAACAAGTTTTAAGTTGAGACCGAATTTGTAACTCCATTGGTTACGGAGATATCGGGGTTACAGTGACCTGCACCTCTGGGAGCCATCCGCGCCGAGGCTTAACTGTCAGTGATAATATTGAAGAATTGTTAACTGTCAAGTTGTTTGGTATGAAATTTTGCAAAATTAGCTAATTGACCACTTCTTTCTATCTCTACCGACGACTGAGTTACAAGGGCCTAAAGACAATGATCCTACCCCTGAGCCTCCCGCCCCTTCCTAGAGACACTTGCATACTCTATGCGTCTTATCTCTGTTGCCAAGAGGAATATCGGAAAGTTGTTAACTACGAAGTTGTAAATGATCAAATTTTGCACAACTTTTTAGTTGAACACTTTTTTCTATCTCTCACAGGGGCTGAGCTACAAGGGTCCAAAAACAAGAGCCCTCTCCCCTTTTCTAAAAATGCTGAAGATTTTTAGTTGCTATGAGAAACAAAAATTCACTTCGAAATTCAAAAACAAAGTACTTCTGTTCTCTGCTGCATCATCCCTCAACACACCACCGCCAACAAGACAAACAGCCCGCATAAACAATGCAACACAACAAAAAGTGTTTGATGGGGGAAGGGGGAAGTGGAGTGTAGTGACGGGGGACACAATATATAGAAAAAATGGAGAAGACTGATAAGATAGAAGGGAAAAGACGTGTATTTATAGATAGATATCAAAGGGGTATGGAAAAGGAAGGGGAAAAGTGGGAGATGTTTCCAGTGCTGTTAGGAACTTCCGGTTCACAGAGATTGGCGGTTTTTAGGCTGTTCAGGTGGTTTAGGCTTACCAACACGAAGCGATCAAAGTAGTTCAGGCTTCTCGATCTAAGGAGATTCAAGCTGGCAATTCAATTTAGGTTGGTCAGTCTTAGGCGTTCAAGATCAGTCAGTCTAAGGGGTTTCAGGCTGACCAGGATGTCTAGGTTTGTCAGGCCGCTTGAGGACGTCAGGTAGTTCAGGCTGAACGATTTCAGGCAATTTAGGCTGACTAGGTAGTTTAGGCTGGTCAGCAGAGTTAAGGCTGACCAGGTATTTCACACTGTTCAGTTAGCTTAGGCGGATTGGTCTTATGCAATTCAGGCTGATAACGTAGTTTAGGCTGATCAGTCTTACTCAATTTGGGCCTCTTAGGCAGTTTAGGCTTATCAGTGATGAACTATTCAAGCGGGTCAGGTAGTTTCACATGGTCAATTTTACTAGTTAGGAAGTAATCAGGAAGACAATGCTGATCAGGTGATTAAGGCAATTCAGGCTGGTCAAACAGATTAGGCTAGTCAGTCTTAGGCAATTTAGACCAGTCAGTCATTAGGTTAGGCAACCCAGAATTTTCAGATTTGCCTCTTAGGGTTCCAGTTTCGCCGGTCAAAATGATAAATTTAGGGCGGTCCTTAGCAAAAAAAAACTATTTGGTTTCAGTTGTTTGTGCTCTTTGCTGAGCAAAAATACCTGAGCAAAACTGGCTGAGCAAAAACTCAGAGTAAGACACCACTCATCATGAGACTGTCACCTGAAAAAGTGGTCTATTTATTTTTGATAAGGCAGAGTACACCGTCTCTTTTGGGTATCACACTGAACACGGAGTTCGAAGTGAATACAATTTGCACACTATTTGTCAGATAAACATTTCAATGAAAAAATATGTAACTTCGAGAAGAAGCTCGCCAGGACTGCGGGTGTCTTGAGGTACCGCCCATTAGAACTGTTATATCTCAAGTACGGTAAGAGCTATCAAAAAGTGATCAACTACAAACTTGTTCAATTTTCAATTTCCAACAACTTATTAGTTGACAACTTTTTACCATTTTCATTGACAGCAGAGATAAGACGCCTAGAACCAGCCTAAGGTAAAAATTCCCTGAAAGCGGGAGGAGCGTCTTCCAGAAGGTTCTGGGTCTCCTCACTCCCAAAACTCGAAAAAAAGTCACAACTAGTACGTACTCACTCACGAGACTATCCACTACTATCTAGTCACCCCACCACCCCTCCTCCCATCACCATCAACCTCCCAATAAGCGATGACTCATTGAAGAGGAAACAGCTGCAGTTGAGAGGAGAGACTCTTCCCGCAACACCCCGAACATACACACACACAAACGATTGCGCTCAAAGGGAGACACAAAAATGATGATAAATGCAGGAAGAAATAGTGTTAAGGTCGTGGAGACGCAGATGGTTTGAGACAAAGGGGAGCGGAGGGCGCGAAACTGAGGAAGAAATGGGATGGGGGGAGGAGGAGGGAGAGGGCGCGGAAAACGGAATTTGAAATTGGGTGGTAATTTTGGGAAGAAGTGAGCAATAGGGGGAGGAGAGGCTGCCTATGATGCATTTCAGATGGATAAGTGAGCAATTTTTAACTGGAAAACCAAGGCTTTTAGTGGTTTGGAAGGTCTTGCTCAGGTATTGCTCAGCCCGAATTTTGCTCATAGAAATGAGCACATATATGTGAAAAATTATCAACAAAAACCAGAAATAATCGAAAGAAAAAATAGGATGAAAGTGGTCATAAAAATGGAGATTTGGGACCCAAAAAAAGGGCTCCGAGGGCCGCAAAATAAGATGTAGAAGCAAAAAGAAAGACGATTTTGAGACCAAAAATGATGTTTTTGGGACTGAGAAATGAGGTATCGGTGCCTTGGAAAATGAGGTTTTGGGGCCGGAAAATCCAGTTTTGAGCCTAAAAATCAAGGATTTTGAGCCTGAAGTTGAAGGATTTTGAGACCTAAATTAATATTTCAAAGCCCAGAAAAGGGGTCCAAAACCAAGGGTTCCGAGCAGAGAAAAGAGCACCAGGAGCTTAAAAATTGAGGATTTGGAGCCGATTAATAAGATTCTGGAGCCCGAAAAATTAGGACTTGAAGCCAAAAAACAATGATTTTGGGAACGAAATTCCGGTTCAGTGGAGTCAAAAAAAAATCCCTGGGAGCACAAAATTTGCTGGTTTTGGAGCCCAGATCGTCAAAATTGAGGCCTTGCGCGGTCAAAGATAAGAGTTTAGAGCTCAAAAATTATGTTTTCGGTGTCAAAGAGCATATTTTTCAAAATGTCGAAAACTGGCTAAAAACTATCTTTTTTTGGCTCCAAAAAAAAGCAATTTTCCAATTTTTAGTCCTAAAAACCTTCATTTTCATCCCAAAAAAAACTCAAAAAATGATGCAAAAACCCCTCCTAAAAATAACAAAAAAGCTGTAACTGCCACGACGACCACCACCACCACCACCTCCGGGGGGCGACCACCGACCAAAATGAAAAATGAGACGCAAAAAAATACAAGCGAGAGAGAAAGAGACGCAGGTGGTGTAAGAGAGAGAGAAGGGCGATTCGAGAACAATCTCTGTGCGTTTGAGGGAAAGAAAACGATGAAGAATTGGGGAAAACGGAAAGAAATGAGGAAATGGAGGAGAGGAAGAAGGACACGGTTTAGGGAGGAAGGGTGTGGATAGGAACAGGTTCTTTTTAGTAATGAAGAAGGGGGAGAGATATGGATATGGAAGGAAACTTGCTAAGGAAATACATCTTGTCTTATAGATGTGAAAAAGAAGGAATAAGAAGAAACAGGCGGAAATGACTAGAGGCGGCGGCTCTATTCCAGTTTAGGGGATTCTTAATTTAATAGGGGACTTAAGCCAGGGGACGCAAGGAATAGGGGACTCTAAAAAACCAGAGGGGACTCAAGGAAAGGCGAAAAAAAACGAGGGACTCAAGCCAGGGGACGCAAGGAATAGGGGACTCATCAAGCGGCCAAAAAAAACGGGGGACTCAAAACATAACTCTGTTCAAACTGCTTTATTTGATCCAAAGAGTTGTGAAAACATCACTCTTCGGATCTTAATTTAAATAAAATAAGAAATAGAAAATCTGAAAAACTTCCTTTTTTCGAAAATCTCTACCTCCATTTCCACATCTATGATGCACCATCCAAATCCCTGATGCAAATGAAGTTTTCTGGAATTTCTATTTTATTGTATATCAATAAAGAGCTAAAAAGTGGTGTTTTCACAGAGTTTTAGATCAAATGAAGCAGTTCGAACAGAGTTATGTTTTTCAAGCCAAACTCCTAATTTGGCCATCTTACAACATTTATGACCCAAAAGGATCATTTCTTATATTCCAGCACATATATATTTCAGCTCATTTGTTTTGAGTCCCCCGTTTTTTTTGGCCGCTTGTTGAGTCCCTTGTTTTTTTTTGACATTCTATGAGTCCCCTATTTCTTGCGTCCCCTGGCTTGAGTCCCCTCTTGTTTTTTAGAGTTCCCTATTCCTTGCGTCCCCTGGCTTGAGTCCCCTCTAAAATCAAGAATCCCCTAAACTGGAATAGAGCCGAGGCGGCGAAACCAATAAGGACCATGTTCTAGACTAGATATCTGGACTGTCAGCGGGAATAGAGAGAAGTGGTCAACAAGAAAGTTGAAGAAAATTTAAAATTAAGCAAGTTTGTAGTTGAAGCCAAACTAGTAGCTCTTACGGTAAATGAGATATCAAGGGTTTAGTGAAGAGCACCTTATTATAAGTAAGTCGGTTCCCGGAGGCCCGGAAGCCAAGGATGGTCTATTCGAGGGTAGCTATCTAGACTGTCAGCGAAGATAGAGAATATTGGTCAATTAGGGAGCTGTAGGAAATTTAAAACTGAGAAAGTATGCAGTTGAAACCAAATTTGTAGCAATCATGGTAACTGAGATCTCACGGGTTTAGTGAAGGGGACCTCTGCGAGACTCTCGGAGGTCCGGAAGTCGAGGACGGTGTATTCGAGGGTAGCCACCCAGGTTGTCAGTGGAGATAGAGAAAAGTGGTCAACTGGAAAGTTGTAGTAAGTTTAAAACTGAGCAAGTTTGTAGTTGAAACCAAATTTGCAGCTCTTTCGGTAATTGATATCTGAGGGATTCAGTGAAAAGCACATATTCATGAGTAAGCCGGTTCCCAGAGGTCCGGAGGTAAGGGTTCTTTAAGTTTGCAGTTTTCACGAAATTTTTAGCTTTCATAGTGATTGAGATATTAAGGTTTGAGCTACCAGCGTCGACTACAGAGGAACCAGGTGTTTTTTGGCTATGACAGTACTTGTAAGATGGAAATTAGAAATTTTTGGGCCGCAAGTTCTTATTTTAGGGCAAAAAATTAACGCAAAGCGTAAAATTTTCAAGTGATTGAGCTTTCCGAGTTTTCTTTTTTTTTACCGCAACCTTATTTAGTAACCGTACAAGAGAGATGCAAAGCGACCGGTGTTACGTTGGGAGGACGAGCTGATAAGGGGACTCCGAGATGCAGGGTTGTCGGGTATATGGATGCGAATGGCGAGATGTCAGAAGAAAGAGTGGGCTGCTTTAACTACTCCAGCAAGAAATCAGGCTTAAATTGAACTGAACTCTTTTTATCCTGTTCTTTGATATCTGGCTAGATAAATTAAATTAAATTAAATTAAAGGAAGATGACGAAAAGTTGTCAACTAGAAAATTATTGGAAATTTAACTTTGAGCAACTTTGTTGTTTAAGCCAAATGAGTAGCTATCATGATAATTATGGATGTATTCAGTTTCCCGGTACGCTTTTTGGCAGGACTGGGGTGAAAAATCATTAGAAAGTTGGGAGGGTTTTGGGGTTATTGATGGGTTTTTTGTTCGACTAACTGACGAAATCCTGCTCATTTTTTATTAAAAAAAAACGGGATTTCTATTGAAAACCGGGTCAAAATTTTTCAAAAGTATTTTTTTACAAAAACTTTCAATCCAACGACCAAACAATTTTTTTCTCGTATAAAAAATACTTTTAGAAAAAAACTCAAAAAAAAAACTGACCAAACCAAGTTTTTTCAGGCTTCCAACCCAAAAATTTTTCCGACGGATGAAAATATTTTCAGAAAAATGATACTCAAAAAAGAAATGCGACAGAAAAGAGTTTTATTATGCCCAATATTATGTGTATACCCCGACCCTCAGACGACAATGAACAAAAGAAGTTCAAAAATCAACATGTGATCCTTTACGAAGAAAAAAATAGGAAAACATAGAAATGGGGAGAAAAAGGGGCGGCGCCGAGGGCACGGGGTGATACACACGAAGAAGAAGAAGAAGGGTCGAGAATAATGGGAAAATAATGAGAAGGGGTCTGAGAAGGGATTTGGTCATTAAGGGGTGAGAGAGCCCTTTGAATTCAGGGGAAATGGGAGGAATTTACAGGGAAAATACAGGGAAAAAGCGACAGAATTAAATACAATAAGTTACATTTTTTATTTCGGTTAATCGTGAACAAAAAATGGTACTTTAATAAATTAAAGTGCAATTTTTTTGGTTAATGAGTAACCGAAAAATACAGAATTTCTATATCAAAACGGAAAATAATTATTCCTGATTGAGAAGTTCAAAGTCATCGGATGACTCGGAGGACTTTCTGCTTTGTGGTTGGGGCTCTTCGGTTTGATCCGATGTAGTTGGTTGCTGCTCAGTGGCTGATAGGTAGGATGGGAGTGAAAGGTTCAGGTCATATGGGTTGGTTTCGTCAAAGTCGTGGTAGATTGCTTCTGGAAAATTGGTAAGATTTAGGGGTGAATGACTGTGGATTCAACGGAAATGGGGGCAGAGAAATGAGAAATTTGGTATACTTTTGTTGAGTATAAAAAGAATTCTGGACGCTAGGTTAGGGTGATTCCAGTCACTTCTGAGCAAATTTCGGTTTTAAATTTATCGTAATCTGTGATTTAGAACCGTTTTTTGATGAAATAACTCTTTTTACTACCTAACGACAGTTCCCTGGGCGAAAATTCGGGTCTTTCTCTGTTTGAGCCTAAATATCTCCCTTTTTGGTGAAGTAACCAAAAAAAGATCAACTAAAAAGTTGTAGGAAATTTAATTTCGAGCACCTTTGTAGTTGGTGCCAAAATGATAGGTCTAATGATCACTGAGAAACAAAGGATTAATTGAGCGGCACTCCTTGATGGCCAATTTTCCTCTATTGTTCTGAAGCTACCCTGGTTTCGAGACAGTATATCTCGGTTACGGTTAAAGATATCATCATCCAATGACTCATTAATATTTTGTAGAAAATTATATTTTGAGCAACTTTGTAGTCAATTATTTTTTGCTAATTGGAAAGTAACGGAGTTATAACAAGATTACAGAAATCCAGGATCGAATTCATTAGTATAGAGCTTCTAGAGCCCTAAAACTGGGCTCAAAGGTTTTTTTTTCAATTATTTTTGATTTTGAAATGGTTATGAACATAAAAAGTAAATTGATTTGTAAAAAATACAGGTGCGCCCTACATCCTGAGCTGTTTTAGTGGCTAGTCCCCTGCCAAAGCGAGCCGGTATCCAAAACCCCGCTATCTCGGGTACCGTAAGAGCTAAAATTTTGATGTAAACTGACGACTTGTTCAATTTTCAATTTTCTACAATTCTCTAGTTGACAAATTTTTTGTATCCTCACTGGCAGCCCAGCTATCCCAGCTCAAACAAGTGGTTTCAATCTCTTCCACACCAAAACTTCTACATCTCTATTACCGTTAGAGCTACAAACTTGGCTTTAACTGCAGAATTAGTTGACGGTTTTTTCTGTAATTCTATCCCAACCATCAAAATCCAACTTACTCAAGTTCATCTCCTTTCCATCCTTGGTCTTTCTCAACTTCTCCGACAATTCTCTCATATTCTTTGGGCGTCCATCGTCTTTAGCCATTGATGCTTCAATTTTTGCTTTCCAAGAGGTGTAGAAATCAGTCAGCGGTTTCTCATCTGGAACCAGAACTTTATAGTATTCTTTGGGAAGAATTTGAAGACACTCACATTTCCATTTCTTTGGAATCGTTCCGACAATTTCGGCTTCAATTGGTTCGTTCTCTTTCATATCTTTGATGTTTGCTGGATGACGGAGAACGAATTTGAATGGTAGTTCATTTTTCTTTTGGAGCTTGGCTTCCTCAGTTGGCTCCATTGGCTCGTCATCGTCATATTGAGTATCATCCTCAGACGACCCGAAATTTCCAGTGAGATATGGTGCTGGGTAGGTGTAGTCTGGAATAAAACACGTGTTTTACGAGAGAGAGAGAAAGAGAGAGAGAGAGAGAGAGAGAGAGAGAGAGAGAGAGAGAGAGAGAGATTACCTTCATCCACTTGTTCCTTAAGCTGACGAACCAAAAGCCCCAACTCCTTCACCACATATTTACAGGCCTTCTTGTTGTGCAGGGTGGCATGGTCAAGGTGAACCTTCATCGTGTCCATTGTCTTCCTCATAGATTCCTTACGTTCCTCGTGCTCTTCGGTCTTCGAGAGTGGTCCTTTCTTGCGAGGTTTCAGTTTTGGCATCGGCGGGTTGGTATCGTCCACAATGAGGTCAGGTTCTGTGATGATTTTTTTGCTGATCTCTGGAAAATGGTCAGGTTGAAGGCTGTGCTTCAAAGACGCAGGAACTTTTGGAACTTTCACAATGTTTCTGTTATGTCATGGTTTTATTCATTCGAATCATTTCAACTCGCTAATTCTAACGGTACACTTCTCATGACCCTAGCGCTAAAACTGGTCGATATACGGTAGTTTTGTGTTTTTCTAATTTTCTCAAAAAATCGAAAATATGTCATCATTATACTTATTCAAACAGGACTAACCATGCTGATTCTAACGGAATCCTTTTTATATCTCCAGGTTCAAAGCTGATCGGAATACGGTAGCTCATTAGATTTTTGTGACAGGACTCAAATTTTCTAAAATTTCAGAAAATTATAAATATACTTCGATTATAGTGATTTGAACCGTCGAAGCATACTGGTTCTGATATTACGGGTACGGTTTCCACGAACCTTGCTCCAAAACTGACGGAGATACGAAATGTTTTGATGGTTTTTTTTATTCCGAGCAATTTAGCAATGAAAAAATATAGAAGATTTGCGATTGTCAAAAGGAATATACTCATTTTGGCTCAGATTTTTTTTAAGGAAAAACTGAGTTAATAAAAATTAGTACAAGATGTCATGATTACACTTATTGAAACCGCCGAAGCACGCTGATTCTGATCATACATTTCTTATGAATCTAGCCTGAAAACCGACCGAGTTCCGGCAGCTAATATTTTTTGCTTATTCTGAGCAATCTCAAGAGAATTGTTTTATATGTCGATTAGCCTTGCTCCACCCATCATTGAAATATCATTTTCGGGCTCAAAAGTCCGAGGTGGCTCAGTTAGGGATAACTTTGGGGATTTGAAAATGTGAGCTGTGGTCTATTGCCTCCTAGGCTAGACATGACAAACGTATCATGAGAGTCTGTACATTGGAATTATTGAAAAATTTTGAATCTGTGCGTTATACACCTCAAAAAGGTCTTCCCTCCTATATTACAACTCACTTTTAACCTCCTCAATCTTCATATGCGCATTAGATTTCAAGCAGCATTCCAAGCAATGACTCTTCACATACTTATGAGTCGTCTCATCATACTCCACATGCATCGCCTTCTCCTCGTTCATATCAACCACAACCCGCTTTCCATTACACCATCTTCCGTACCGTTTGTTCTTCAAATAGTTCTCAGAAGTGAAACAGTTCGACGGTGGATAAGGTTTTCCAGCCATTTGTGTCAAGTGAATAATTGCTTTCTCAGTTGGAATCATACGATCTCCGGTGTTCATCATCAAGAAATAAGTGATACCCGCTAGATACTCTTCGCCGTTTTCCAAAAGATAAGTGGCCTGGATACCCTCGGAAATCCTTTTATGGATGAATACCGGGATGGTGGATGAGGGGTTGGCTCCCTTGGCAAGTCTAAAGTCCATGTAGGTCTTTCCGACTTCAAAGTGTTCCTCGGCAAGCGACACAGCCAAAACGTTCCTGGGGAGTCGGTTCTCGAACATCTTGCTCAACTTCTTGGAGTCCTCGAATCGCTTTTTGAGAACACACCAAATCATTGAGACACTTATGAAGTCTATCCATTGGCAGTGACTTTGAGCAGAGGCGATTCCGACGACGCTGCGGCCCTTGTCGTTTTTGAAGACTCGCCATTTTTCAGTGTGGTGGAGCAGTTTTGGGATCTCGAGGGCTCCTGGAAAACGGCGATTTGGTGTTAGGGAATTGGTAAGATTGGAGCCTTAGGTTCCAGTTACACAATAATATCTGACAAGAGCGCCTAAAAATTACGCATGTTTTGAAAATATACTCATGCAAATTGCCTTAACTTGCTGATCCCAATGGTGCACTTCTCATGAATCTGGCTTTGAAACTGACAATGATACGGTTGTAGAGAAAGACCCGAAACTTGGAAAATTAAAAAAAAATCGATACAAAATTCTAGTTTTCATTAAAATTCGAGAAAAAATGGGTAAGTTCCATGACTTTTTGCTAAATTGCTCAGAACAAAAATTGCCAAACAGCCCGTATTTTGGTCAGTTTCAATTTTAGACTTATGAAAAGTGTACCATTAAAATCAGCATCTCGAGACGGTTCGAATGAGTATAATCATGATGTATTTTGGTCAAAATTGAAATTTTGTGATTTTGTCCCACTACGAAAACTACCGTATCTCGGTCAGTTTTGATGCAAGACTCATGAAAAGTGTACCATTAGAATCAGCAAGTCAATAGGGTTCGAACGAGTATAACCATGAGGTGTTTTGGTCAAATTTCATTTTTCAGAATTTAGGTCCTGACGCGAAAACCTGAAACCAAATGTATCTCGGTCCATTTTGATGCTAGGCTTCTATAATCATCAAGTCAAAATGGTTCGAATGAGCATAATCATGAAATATTTTGAGCTAACTTACACCCATATTCCCCTAAATTTGACCCCAATTGAACCAAAACTAACCTTCTTCTCCACTTCCCTCCAACTTGTATCCCATAGCCTCCCTGAAGCATTCACAGCACTCCTCAAACATGAACCGATGCCTCCTATGGTCATATTCCATGTGCCGCACCTTCATCGCCGTCTCACTAGAGTCCACCGTCACCCATCTCATCACCTTCTTACAGTATCTTCCGTATCTCTTGTACTCCTGATGCTTGAGTCGTTCAGCACGTTCTTGGAAGGGGAAGGGCTCCGCACCCATTTGAGCCATGGCAATCAGAACGTCGTGGCTCTTCAAGTTACGATCTAGGAAGTCAGTGTAGTCTGGATAGATGGAAAATCCAGCCAGGAACCGTTGCCCGTTGTCGTTCAGGTAGGTGGCCAGGCAGCATTGAGAAAGTTGTTGATAGGTGAAAAAAGAGTCTTTGGAGACGTCGAGAAGTGGGGTAAACTCAAAGAATCTATCTCCAACTTTGAAGTTTTTCATGGAAACTTTCACAACTGATATCAGTCGTTCTGAATCTTTGATAGTATTCTCAAACTGCTCCACAGCCGGTGTGTAGTCCCCCATGATATGGGAAATCCTTGACTTTACCATGTCCATAACCTTCGGGTGCAAGCAATACGGTACATGATCCACTGGTCCCACCAAAAACAGCCCAATTCTCTCCACACCGGCCTCCTTGATACGCATCCAGTGTCCCGGTTCAAGGACCGCCGGAGGACACTCTGGAGCCTCCTGCATCTCTCCGTACCCGGCTTTCAAGAATCCGAGGTATTGCATCTTACGGTACTCATCATAGGTGTTTCTGGCCATGAAGTAAAAGATGTAAAGGGCGGCGAAACTCCCGACGATTTGAAAACAGTTTGGGAGGATGTAATCGAGAAAGAACTCGATTACGATCCCCATGGTTATTTGTGTATATACCCCCGGAATCCTGAAAGTTTGTTTTTTAATTTTAAATGACTAAAATGAAAAAAGTGACGGAGAAAAATTGGAAGGAGTTTGGAGCAAAAAAGAGCGACTAAATGGAAAGGAAGTGGGCGTGTAGTACCATCCATTAAAAAAAGGGGCTGGTTGGTTGTATATCACTAGAATAGGGCGGGGAGTGTGGGGGAAGATATGGGGTACTAATGGGATGCGAGCACTTTACAATTAGGCGAATGTTAACCGGGACGGGGAGAGTAAGAACTACGATATACTGGAAAAATGTGACAAGGTTTTCTACGTAACCATCGGGTACTTAATGGAGTGTGTACAGGGTGCGCCAAAAGTATGGTAACACGGTTTGGTAATTTCGAGAAGCGCTGGCCGGCTCAAAAATAAATCTTGTGTATCGACTTTTTGCGTGCCTTTTTCAACACCCTTTAGTGAGTATCTGTCAAAGTTTTGAGGCTCGAGCATTATTTTGAGATCAACTGTAACGATTACTATCAAAGTCTCTCCGTGACCAACCACTGCCAGCGGCACGCGGCCTTATGACTTTGAGGATTCTCTTCGCGGAAGCTTAGTTTTCTCCTAATGGCGGGCAAGTTCGGGCCCAAACTGAAATGTATTTTGTTCTAGGAGAACTGAGGAACAAATTCAAGTAGTATAGAGATCAACAAAATTTCGATTAGGAGGACGGTGTGAGCTGTGAGGGAACAACCTCAAAATAACTTGTTTCCTTTCGTTTCTAACTGTTTCCGGTGCAAACCAATAAGTAACTTCAATTGGAATGACATATACGCCATTTATGTTCACAACAATCATATAATTATGATAAAACCAACTTTGGACGTGTCAATGGCGCTTACCGTACCGAACCGCTATTTGCTACCACTTGTTTCATTTTGAGCCTCCTCTCATAACGGCATGTTATCATTTCCGATTCGAATTCAATAACCAAACCAACTCAGAAAACGCTTTGCCGGATAGGAACAAACATATAAAATTTGTTTTCAAGTCGTAGAAAAAAGATTTAGTAGGGGCAAATGACCTAAAATCTCCAAAATACCTTCGTGCCGCGGCAGTAGCTTTCAAAAAATATATCAAGAAATCGTCAGAGAGGATAAAAACTTTGAGCCATCTCTATCACATTTTCTTAATCTATATAGATTCAAGTTTTTAAAAACGAATTTTGGTACAGATCGAACAACTTTGAAGGAAGTTACACGCGTTTCATTGTGTTACCATACTTTTGGCGCACCCTGTATTTGAAACACTTATACTAGGTACAGTAATGGTCAAAACTTTATTTCAAAACAAGATTTAGCTAATTTTATCTCGCTTTGAGCAAGTGCCACGTCACCGAAAATCGTTTCATGAAAATATGAAAAAATAGCCTAAACTTCATTCCTGTAGTTGATAACTTTCGTGTGTAAACAATTTCCAGACAAATAGAGCTCCTTAAACGCGACTTATCAAGAAATGCGCATAAGAAATTCTCGTTTTTCTGTTGGAATTTCGACAATTTCAAGAGTCCGTCCTCTAAACGAGCTCAATCTGGCTGGAAAGTGGTTGCTTCAGTACTGTATGGTTTTGAACCCAAGTGACATTATGAATAATGATCGCTACTACACTCTGAAACCTGAGCACTAGAAATAGGAAGATACGAGTTTTGGCGAGCCAGTAAGAAAAGAGTCAGAGAGGTGTTTGCTCGAAAATTTTCTAAATGAGATGAAGCTTTTTTTTAACTACAACAAGAACGCCATCACATGATTATTCCTACTTTCCCCTATGGTGAGAATATCAAGCTTGCTCTTTTCGTGTCAATCTCATATTGATCTTTGCATCTCCCACGAACCCAAGAATAGGAAACCACTCATTATTTTTTTTAGGTATATGCATCTGCGCCTCAAGCTAATAACACCCTTTCAGTCATCTGCTCATGCAAGGTCGCGTGACACAAAATGTGGGTTTGTTGACGACAATGAAAATGTCACTGTATAGAAGGTGGGTCGAATATAGGCCACACTGTGAACGGCTCCTAAGCACTTAGTCTAGAATTTCAGATCAAAAATCGACCTATTCTTGTGTATCAAAAATGTCGACGTGGCGAAATGTATGGAATCGATTGTTATTATGAAACTCTTGGCGAGGAAAAAAGAGAAAAGCGAGTGAAAAAAAAGAAAGCATGTGATGGATGATGGTGATCATCAGACCGCTCATACAAAAAGACGTACAAAAAGAGGGGAGAAAAGCCAAAGAATAGCAGAACAAAAGAAAGAAAAAATATGGAGGAGGGGAAGAAAAGAAGAATATGAAACTGTAAGAAGAAAAAGACGGGCAACAAGAAGAAAACAAGGGAATGAGGGGATGGAAAAACATTTTGGAAAAAGAAATTGAAGGCAATTTTCTTGTGAGGGAGCATAGAGGAGTGCGGAGCACATCAGTTCGATCGATACTAAAAATGGGGCAGTCTAGATAAAGACTAGGACATTGTGCATGCGCCTTTAAACTTAGGCGCTATGTTTCTTGGAACCGTCTCGCACTAGGATTTCAAAAATCTAGTTTTCATGGGGGTCGCTGAGCAAAACTGACTATTTTCCCGAGGTTTTTTTTACGTGTTTGCTCCGTATTTCGGTCAGTTTTGGTGCTAATCTCATGAAAAGCATACCATTAGATTCAGCGTGCTAAGACGGTCCGAATGAGTGTAATCATGGCGTACTTCAAGAAAATTTATCGAAACCTGGGTCCCACCACAAAAGGCGCTACTGTATCTCGTTCAGTTTGAAAGCTGGAGCTATGAAAAATATTCCGTTTGAATCAGTATGTCAAGCAGGTTCGAATGACATTTTTAGTCGATTTGCTGGTCTGGAATCATCAGATTTAAGCAAAGACACGAGAAAAAGCAGACAATTGTCCTACGAGAAGTTGTGAAACCTCTGATCAGAACCTGACAGCCCCCTAGCTTCCGACCGAAAGCTGCTCACGTTCCGAGCATGATCAGCTCCGACTTCTGACCAAAGTTCGACTAAATTCAGATCACAAGCTGCGGTTACCTAAGCTATTTCACTTCCTAACGCATGCTGGAAAGATTTGATTCATCGAAAAAGAGAGACAGGTACCTGATCCTACACAGTCCGGCTGAAAACGTGTGTCGGGACTAGGAAAGACTTGATACCGAACTATAATTTCAGAATTGAGAAAAAAAACTCGAAATTTGACGGATCTACCCCTACAGTTGCTATTTCTCCGTTCCCAACTTAAAAAAGCTTAACTAACCTAAAATTCCCGCTGTTCTCACCTAAAAACGCGAAAAAAGGACAAAAATAAAACTGACATCGCCATTTGCCTCCAAACACTGCATTCAATGTGTTCCTTCCACTCTCTCCGTCCGTCTGTCCCCCTCTCTCATGGGGGAGAACCCACAAGACACATGCAAAAAAACAGTGTTGAAAGCACAGAGAGCCCTCCAGACAAGCAGAGGAGCGGTGTGCCGTGGCGCCCCGCGCACGAGACAACGACGAATTCAGTGCTGGTGAAGAAAAGGACACGGGACACGACGCCTTAGACGGCTGAGGAAGAGGAGGGGCAGATGGCAATGTTCTTTTTCCTCCCCGATTTTTATGGCGCTGAGAAGAGGAGGAATACAGGAGAGGGACAAGAGAAAGGTTGTTTTGGGGGCGCCAAAAGAGGCGAGAGAGTATGGAAAGTGAAGAGTGAGCAGAGAAAATGTACTGCTCGTATCATGAAGTATCGCCCTTTGTGTGTGGAGATTCATTGTGTTGGGTTAGTGAAGGCGAGGATAGAGAAAAAAGAAAACGGAAATGAAGATGGAGACGAGCAGAGGTTTTTTGAAAAAGGGATTCGTTTTGTCAGGCAAATGCCAGATTTGGAGGAGAGAGATGTATTGGTTTTCTTAGAAATATGCAGCATTAAAGTATGAAAAAATAAAAGTGACTGAATTTGTTTTGGAATGAAGGATTTCAGAGAACTGGGGCTCATTGAGTTCATTGGTGAGCTGCTGAAAAAAAATCATTGAGGTCCATAGCTCACATCAGTTTCTTCAAAAAAGATCACTGAGGCGCACTGCTGCAGCCGCTAAAGTTCAAAAAGTTGGATCCAGTCTGAAATGCATACAAAGAAGCTGGATCGACTCCCATAGAGATAAATAAGTTCACCGAATCGGATCAGGCCAAATCAGATCGAGTTGGGCTTCGGACTAGACAGGGCTAGACCGGATCAGACCAGATTGACACAAGCCGGGATGAGTCTGACCGGATTGGCCCGGAAAGGACCGGATAGGATCGGACCGAGAAAAGCGCGCAAGGCTTTGAGTTTTGATCCCACACAGAAATGCCGGTCTAGTTCGTTCAGTCAGTCTTAACGTGACTTGCTCCGGTCCAATTCTACCTAGATCCGATACCATCCGCCCACATCTGATCTGTTCCTACCAATTCCGAGAAAATTTGTCCTGGTCTGATTCAAGGTAGTCTTACTCAGCATGGTCCGGTCCAATCTGACCTAATCCGGCCTATTCATACCCAGCCCAACTGCCTACCTAATTTGTTCCGGTCTTTCCCAGTCCGTTAAACATAATCAGGCCACTCAGGTCCAGGCCCGATCCGGTCTGATCCTACCGAGCCCGAAGTTCGTCCCAATTTTTTCCAGCTCTGGAGAACTCCAGTGAAAAAGATCGCTGATACTCTCTACATTTATTGCTTTGTCTTGTTTCTCTGATCTTGTTTTTTTTTTAAATTTTCGAGCAGTCGTTCAGTTTTCAAGTCACTTCTGAAGAGTTGTTATTGGAGATCGATATAAAATGAACTCAACGGTCAATACCAAAGTTGAGATAGTTTTGTTGGGATATATATGGAAGCTTAAATTGAGTTTAGAGGATGATAAAATTAATGAAGATATTTGACAAGATACAAAATAAGTACAGATAATTTGGAAAAAAGGATCAACAAGGACAGCAAGTTTGAAGGATCATTGTTTCTGAGAATTGATCATCCAGAACCCATTATTATTGCTGTTGGAAGAGCCACTTGCAGCAGAATCAACCTGGACAATAACTTCATCAAAATTCTGCAGGGAAGATACTTCATCTAGATCATAAAAAGATCCATGTGATCCTGAGCAGATTGATGCAACTGAAAAATGAAAATGGAATTTTTCGCGCCACAGTTAACTCACCATAATCTAAGATTAGTTTTTCAGTTTCAGCTGTGTCTGGCTTCACGGTTTTCGGGGTTTCTGAGAAAAATAAAAAAAATAATCTTCAAAATATTTTTCAACCATTACCTTGGCCCTCAGGTTCTATTATAGTAGTCACCACAATTTTTTCATCAACTTTTTCAGCAGTATCAACAGGGGAAGGCTCTGAAAATGGGGTATCATAAATCTGTCGGAGTTCATTTCAAAATATGAACCTGCATTTTCTCCGTTGTTGCCTGGAAAGTTGGAACAATTTTGATGATTTTGAGCTTTTTTGACACTATCTTCCGCGTTAGAACTACTGTTTTCAGTAGAAGACTTTGAGGTGTCTGGAAAAATATGCTAGAGATAAGAAAATAATCTTTGAGAGTTTGAAAACAAAATATTCTCTGAACTAGAATTACCTTTCAAGTTCGCGGGTTTCGCATAAATTGGCTCTACATCGGTTGTTAATTTGGAAATTGTTGCATGCATCTTGAGCTTGGAAGTCGTCATTGTTCCTTTTTCATCCTTGACGGAAATATCCAAATCACAAAGTGGGGTAAAGCCCTTCTTCAGCAAACGCCGGGCTTGCTGGATGGTTTCGGCGCAGTTTTCCATGAGTTGCGCTAGTGTAGCTTGTTGAGCTTCTGAAAATAGGATAATGTAAGCATTTGATGGGGTTTGAATCTTGCTGCGCAAGATGCCTATGATGACGCACAAAGCACAGTACGAGGCACTTTCAGAGTGTCCGGGCCTAGGATACAATTCGCGTATCTTTTGAAATATATATGGGCACCAGTCAGCGTTGCTTCAGGTCCAATGGTAGCGACTTAGCCGTGACGTAACATGACGGCTTATAGTAAGTGGCTCTTTTTCAAGTTTCCGACAAATTTTGGAACTGTGAAAAAGTTGACAATTGCAAACTTGCTCGAAATTTAGTTTTGAGAAAGTTTGCCGTTGACAACTTTTCTCTAGCTCCGCCCACTTTTGAGAAGTGGGACAGTTCTGATTCAGCGTATCGCCATTGTCGGGCTTTCTCAAGTGCGTAGCTGGAAGTGTACTTGGTAGCGCTGTCGGTAGTACGGTCAGTAGCGCTGTAAGTACTGCAGTCGGTGTTGTCATCAATTTTTATATGACCATCGCTTCACGGGACCCTAAAGACAAGCCTGACCGTTGCGCAGTAACGCGCTCATTCGGTTGCGGTAGTGCAGCCTTTACAGCAGATGAAAGCGCAGTTAGTAGCGTTGTCGGTGTTGGAGCTGGTAGGACTGTCGATTGTAAAGTCAGAAGCAAAGCTGGTAGCGCAGCTGATAGCGCAAGACTGGTAGCAGAGTTGCGGTACCGCAGTCCGTAGCGGAGCCAGTTCGCAGTCGGCAAGTACTGCCGAGTGCGTAGTCGGTTGCGCAACCAGCGATAGTAGTGCAGTCGGAAGCGATCATCACTCTCTGTCAGACTGTTCAACCCTACGAGAGTTAATTTCTCAACTCTCTCCCACATCCCCTTTAACTCACCTTTATCGATCTTCGCATATATTGGTTCTTCAAAACTAATCAGACCTTCCTTGTCTCCCTCTTTCTTCCCATCATTTTCAGCCAAACTTTCTCCAGGGCTCGGAAACCAATTGCTTTTTTCTTGAGAAGGTGGCTTGGGTGACACACATTCACAGGACTTCCTTTCCTCTATCTCCTTGTAATTGATCATCCAATTCACCAGATGCCACTTCATGCAGTACCTACAATCCTTGTACTCCCATTTGCCTCTCCAATGGTTATATTCGATGTGTCTTCCAGAGGACTTTTGTAGCAGCACTTTATCCCCCACAGTACTACAGTGACGCGTGAGAGCCCCTCCCGGAGGATGGCCTGAAGTGTGCACCAATTTGTACAGTAGAGCGATATTGCTGCTGAGGAGTTCTGCATTTCCTTTTGGAGATAGGAAATAGCACATGCCCGCTATTTCAGGTCCGTCTTTGTTGTTGTACATGGTGAGTTGGATATTAGGGGATATTCTCTTATAACTGAACCAGGCACCCTCTTGAACCTTATCTAACGACGGGAACTCATAGGCGTGACTTCCACATTGAAACCCTTTCCAGGGAATTGAGATAGCAAGAGTATTAGGAGCCAGGGTATTGGGAAGACTTGAAAGTTTGAAAAACTTCAGAATCCACTCCTCTACCACTTCCAATTGACGAGTTCTGATCAGATTGCTGTACTTATCTGCCATTGCAAAGGCTATATAAGCTTGTCCTTTTTCGTTTTTATGAATCTGCCAGTCCGTCATTTTCTTCATGGTTTTTGGAATGTGAGGTGTCAGACGGTCAGGGTATTTCTTGATGATTTTGCGGATTCCATTGAGTTCTTTACAGAAGAGTTTGGGGCCAAGGGAGAGCTTTTGGAGGAGGCTTGGTGGACGGGGAAGGGGGTCTGAAAAGATAGGTAGTGAAGAATATATGATTTCTTATTGATGGTGGTTTCAAAACTGCAGTTTGCATAAAATTTGGGTTCAGAACAGCTGTGCGAAAATTTTTCGTCCGAAAATTTTCCCGGTTTTGTCGGCAAAAAATGCTTCGCCTTTTTTTCGGAAAAAAACCGGAAACAAATTTCGAAACAAACGGTTGTTTAGTTGTTTGTTATTATGTTTTTGCCGCCTTCTTACCCATTTTTCATGAAAAAATCATCCAAAAATTTCGAAAAAAAAATTGGAAATTCTCGGAAAATCATTTTTAGTTCTTTTCGCCCGGAAAAATTCGAAAAAAAAAAGTTTTTTGATTTTTTTCGGTCCGAAATTTCGAAAAATTATTTTTTTTCCAATTTTTTTCTCGGAATTTTCTGTCACACAGCCCTGGTCCAGACCAACCGAGTTACGGTAGCTTTAAGGTTTTCGTGGCGGGACCTAGCAAGTCAAATATTTCGAAGTAATCGGAAACTGGCCGTGACAATACTCATTTGAACCGTCTCATCTTGCTGATTTTTTTTCAAAAAATGTGAGATTTATACAATTTTGAGCGAAATTATCCGAGATACGGTAGCTGAAAAATGTAGAATTTCAGCTCCCATTTCTAATGTTTTAACAATGAAAATCGTCAACGAAAGCCAATTTTTTCCTACTAAAACCCCGTTTTTCAATCTGAAAATCATCAAGAATACCTACATTTTGGCGATAAAAAATCTAAAAACCTATAATTTCACCTTTGAATTCCAGTTTTTACCCCTCTCTGACTCACCATCGGTCATTCTCACGGCTAGCGCAAACTCTGAAACTTTCAACAATTTTTATTTGTTCATCAATTCCCAAAACAAACCTATCTTCTCGTCATCAGTTTCAAACTCATCATAATCGTCTCTACACTCTTTACACTCCTCGAATATCCATTCGTCCTTCTCCAAATCGTATATTTTATGACAGGGCCATTTCTCTTTTTTGTCTTTATATGGTTTCACCAAGAGTTTACGCCCGGCACTTTTACAATATCTACCGTAAACTGCATTATCATCATGGTTGTTTCTTTTATCAGCATATGGATAAAAATCAGACATTGCCTGCTCTTGATAGATTAGTTGGATGTCACTTGAGGAGTATCTTTCATGGAGTTCTGGGTAATAAACAATGCCTGCCAGGAACTCTTTTCCGCCTTCGTTGAGGTAGGTGGCTTGAACATTCGGAGAGATGCGTCTGTAGGTGAAGAAGGTAGCGTCGTTGGAGGGCTTACGTTTGTAGGCGTTGAATAAGGAGTTTCTGAAGGGTTTTGGAGCGTCGATGACCTGAAAAAAAAGGAGTTTAAACTTTATAATTCGAGAATTAGCAATGTGTGCGTTTAGAATATAGATTGAAACTTTTCGACGCCTCTGAACAATCTTTGTTTGCAAAATTTTAAAAACTAGAATTCCCGTCAAATTTTTCAGAATTTGAATTCCTGCCAAAAATTTTGAAAATTTGAAATTTCCGACAATTTTCTCAAAAGTTGGATTCCCGCCAAAAATTTCGAAAAATAGATTCCCCGCCGAATTTTCCAAGATACGAGTTTGCGCCAAAATAATTTCACGTTGTGACGTGTCTGGAAGTTTCTAGTCGTTTCTGGAAAGAAAGAGAATGTTCTGGAAGGTTATCTATCCAGGGCTTGTCCGTGGAATTTTCTGAATACTTTAACTATCGTAATCCTACAGTAATCTTTACCATTTTTTGTTTGTGTGCTACTGAGGTGACACGTGTGCTTCATGCAAAAAATGGGGCAAATGTGAACACTCGTTTCCTAGCTATTGTAACATTATCTGGTTACTGTAGCTACCGTACACACACTGGAGTTTCAGCTCAAAATCCTACCAATACCTTCAGTACTGCATGCCACATCCTCCCTCATAACCCAAATATCACCCAATTTCCATAATTTTGAAACCTACCTTAAACTCTCCGACAACGTCTCCCACTTCAAAATTGGTTTCCGCAATTGCAACGGCTATTGTATTCTCCTTGAACATATTCCGAATACTGTTTGCCACTGAAGAAAAGTTCTCGTTCAAGTAGCCTACCAGGAAGTTCTCGATATTTTTTAGACTCGTTTTATCCATCTTGACATCTAAAGCACCGTATGCAATGCCAACTTTTGGCACATTATGGTCACTTTTGAACTTCTTCAACTCGACAAATGAATGTTTGATGATTTTCGGAATGTAGGGTTTGTCATGGGTTTCGTATCCTTCGGTGATTCGACGGATGCGTTTGGAGTCTTTGTAGGTTTGAATAGGATGGTGGAGAAATTTGGAGAACGTCATTATGCTGGAAGTTTTCGGAATTGACAGTGAGCGGAAATATAATGAAGAATTGTAAACTCAAAAATAAGGCTTTTGTATTTACGGTCCTTCAAATGAACATCTCAAAAAGAAATGAGACGTGAAAAACAGCTAAAGCTTGGAAGTCGATAAAAAGAATAGAAGAAGAAAGAAAAACAAAAAAAAACAGAAGTCTAACGTATTCATGAAAAGGCAAAGACGAGGGAGAAATGAGGACATTTGGCTTCATTGTCAGATAGATAGAGTCATGAGACCTGTTAAGAAATTCACAGAGAATCCCACAGAACTCATTTTCTATCTCAGGCGGTTCTGAATTTCCGTCAATAAAACAGAATATTAGATTCGGAGAGCGAAATATTAGTTTCTGAAAAATTTTTTGAAGCCAAAAAACATTATTATCCAGAAAAGAAGCCCGAAAATGTGGCCAAAAACTCCAATTGTAAATCCAAAAACGCAAATTTTCTGCCGAAAATCTAAAAATAAAACATTGGAAGCTAGATGACATATGTCAGCAGCCAAAGTTTTCAGGCCCGCAAACAAACTCAAAATTCAAAATTATTTTCTGTCTTGAATGGAAATCGTCAGACATAAAAAAAAGTTACATTATCTGGACCAAACGTCCATAGTTTCAGCCTAAAAATTTTCTGACTCCAAAAACCAGACGTCTTTTTCTGTATTGTCAGCTCAAATGCCTATATTTTTAGCCTGAAACCCCAAATTTCAAATTTAAAAAAAAACTTTTATGAAGCTTCTAGAATTCCGAAGCTCTTTTTTGTTGTCATGGCAACTATCCGCTCAAGTGATTTCTCCCTCCTTCTCTTTTCTCTCTATAAAATTGTTTCACTTCCAATTCTCACGCGCTTCTAAACGCACCTTCTCTCACACTCTCCGCATCTAGATACAAGATATCAGCAAAAACAAAAAAAAATGAGGCGAGTTGAGCAGAGAGAAAAATATGCTCATTTCTCTTGCTTCTTCTTCACTTTCACTATCTATCTTCTCACATACACTAACTAGAAAAAAGTGGAAACAAAAAAGGAAGAAGACGGGGAGAACTACTAATGAGAGCAGGAGATAGAGGGATTATAAGCCAAGAGGAGAGCCGGGGGAAGTCTTGAAGCTCGAGCAAAAAAGGAAAAAGAGAAAGAGAGAAGCTATAGAGAAGCAAGACAAAGCTACACGCGAATAGAGTGTCAATTTGTCGAGGGGTGGGGGAGTGGGCAAAATTGTTAATCTGTTTTGAGAAGCAAGGTGACATTTTACAGTAAGCCGCTTAATAGAGCGGCCGGCCAGGGCCATATAATTTAAGGGAACCACTCTTTTTTCAATGTATTCGTTCCAGGAAAAAACACTCAAAAATAAAACATCTTCTAGATTTCGCCTTTGATTTCGAGCGTTAACTCTGTTTCTGGAGCTCTTGGTTGAGCTGTTTAAATCAATTTTGAAGTTTCCACACGTTTCACCGCGCTAGTTTAGCCCAGTCGAGCCTATTCCGGTCCCTCTTCACCTCATTCGGTGGCTTCATTCTACCTGCACCGGTCCGAAGCTGCTTTTATGATCTGGACGGACACAACCCAGCCTTATTTGTGCTCGTAGCGGAGTCGGTAGGGCTTAGTGTTATCTAGCAGACCGATTTCTATGTTTTTTCTTGGGTTTTTCGAGTATTTATTTCAATCAACTTTTGGGTTGAACAGTTAATCAAAAAGTGGAGTTTAGAATAGAAGAGAGAAGAGATTAAAAAGAATAAAATCACAGTTTTCCTGGTTTTTTTGATTACATATGTAGTGGATGTGCGCAAATATGCATTGGAGAGATCGTGCGACATTTTTTTGGGGATTTTAGAGGGTGTTTGGAGGATATAAAAGTTTGGAGAGGAAGGATTTCCAAATAATTTGAAAATTCGTATTGCAGTTTTTTGGTTATATACAGTTATAGAAATTTTTACATATGTGAAATGTACATGAAGGACGGAAAATATTGTGGAATTAAAATTTTGAGGGTTGTGTTAGTGGTTTTAAGGCGAGAAAAAGGAAAGAGACGTTTTTTTTTCACAATTCACAAGGACAAAAAAAAGGTAAAAGAGATGAATTATGCAGGGTAATACAAATTGAGGGGTTCTGTATACAGATAAAAACATATGCAAATTGACCAATGGCCAGGGGTACTTTGGATTTTTTTTGGACATCACATTTTCAGATAGTTAGTTAGTGTACAGAAAAAATTACAGACAATTAATGAGACCTTTTTTTTCGGATTTACTGATCGTGCTCGATGATGTCATACTCCTCATCGCTCTGTGGTGCTGAAATTTGTGCTGCTTGAGGATCCTGGATCTCCTCGAAGTCAATTTCCTCTTCTTCTGACTCAACAGCGACAGACTTGACAGATAAGCAATAGTCATTTGTCTCATACTCTGATTCCAGAGATAGAGAAGAAGATGCACGGGACGAGCTTTCAGATGACAATACTGGAAGTGGTAGAGCAATTGAGCAGCAAGGATCTGAAAAAAAAACTAGCTTTTCGCTCTTTTTTATGAGAGGATTTTTACCTGATGATCCGTGCTGATCAGCATCAATGTGTTCAGATTTATAGTCTGTCATGGTGCCTGAACCTGGAATTTGGAAATTATTGTTGTTCGGTCTCACGCAAGCACAAACTCACCTTCAAGTTCCAGTTCGACGGTGATGCTCTCAGTGGCTGTTGGTGTTTCAGTGGACAAGTTTTCCGAGAAAGGGGTGCCTGGGACTACTGTAGGTGCAACTGGGGCTTCATGATCTGGTGCAGTATCCACTAGTGGGGGGTCCCGAGCAACTGGGGATACCGGGATTCTGAGGGTAAGCATGCCGTCCTTAGAGGGCTCCGGAGCCGGAGCCTCGGGGGCAATATCCTGAGGCACGATGCCTCCTGACTCTTGTTCCCGGGTTATGGGCTCCAAACCTCCCGAGCGTTGAGTTGGGGGCTCTGGGGCAACGTCCTGGGGCATGAATCCTTGAGATCGGGCCACAACAGTTGCATCTAGCGTCTCAACAATTCTGGTCAAGAGTTCCTTAGCTTCTCCATCGGTTATTGGGGTGTCCTTTAGCCGATCTACAATTGAGCGGAGCTCAGTGACAGGATCCTTAGTGTCCAGGGTGTTTGGGAAGTCCTGAGGGAGCACTTGGAGGCAGGTGCTGGTGGATTTCGAGGTCACAGTGGCCTCTATATGATCACTGTTTGTCTCCCATATGGTGCATTCGGTAGATGAGTTGTTGCTGACGGCAGGGTTCTCCAAAGTGCAGGCGACGGAGATTTTAGGGACCTCAGGGATCTCAAGGACCTTCGAAGTCACAGTGGCCTCTACATGGTCACTGTTTGGTTCCCAAATGGTGCATTCAGCAGATAAGTTGTTGCTGACAGCAGGGTTCTCCATGATGCAGGTTGTGGAGCTCTCATCAACCTCAGGAACCTTACGAAGAATCACTTCATTGGATACTGAGCTTACCCTTGGGCTCAAGCTCTCAGATTGCAATTGACGGGATGACTTGACTTCTGACTTCTTCTTGTCCTTTTTAGCCACCTTGCCGGTCCCCGAGTCTTCCGTATCAATGATCTCCCCGTTCCTCACGTCAAAGATGAATGTGGATCCGGGTGGCTTGTAGGCGTACTCGCAAACCTCCTCGGGGATATCAATGGCCACAGATAATGGCTTGGTGACTTCTCTAGAGAACGGGATGAATTTAGACTCCTCCCACACGGTAAGCTTCAAGACTTCTGAGCTCTTTGGCGGTAATTCTTCTTGCTCATCGGTCTTCTCCTCCTTCCCTTCAAGATCCGGTGGTGGCCTAACAGGCATATCAATTGGCTGAGTCTCTGTCTTCCTAAGCCTGTAGTAGCGGAATTGTTTTTGGCGACGTTCTGCCTCCTCCTTTTGAATTTGAAGAAACAAATTGTGCAAATTTTGAGAGTCAGAGATGCTCCCGGAGTTTGGAGTTCGGAGCTCGTTGGGGTCTTCTGAAAGGTTTTATGGTCATATTTCACCTGAGAAAAAAGATATCAAAATATGATCAATGTAAAGTTAAAGCTCTTAAAATTTAGAACATGTTTGCTGTTGACAATTTTTGGCTAGCTCTACTCCTTCTTGAGATATGCGTATCGAAAGTTGACGAGGGGAAGACGCAGAGAAAGAGAGCGCTCTTGTTATCTGCGCTCTCCCCAAATTTTGAAGACGCATATCTCGTATAGAAAAACAGCTAGAGAGAAGTTTTCAACTGCAAATTTGTTCAAAATAAATTCTGAACAACTTCGCAGTTGACAACTTTTTCATAACTCTTACCGTAACCCAGATAATTGCACTTAAAGGTACATACCTTCCTCCACCTCCTTCGCTTCCTCTTTCTTCACACCACCGGTATACCAATCCACAATACACTCCTCGCAATACTTGTGCTCCCATTGCCGGGACCAATGGTCGTATCGCAAGTGACGAACCCGCCCATCCTGAGTCTTCCCAACCACCACTCGTCTCCCGGACTTCTCACACTTCCTACCGTAGCACTCTCTTCCATTCCGGAACGCCTCCTCTGCTTTGAAAGGATACAATATCCCAACGTACTCCATTATAGTCATCAATGCCTTGTCACTACCGAGCAACAATGCTTTGCCGTTGAGCACCGGGAAATAGCAGATTCCCGCGAGGAATTGGATCCCGCCCTCGATGTAATAGGTGACCTGGACGTTAGGAGACAGTCTTTGGTACTGGAAGTAGCCATCTTCTGCTGGTTTGAACTCCGGAATCAGATTGAATTCATAGAATCGATATCCCACTTGGAAATTCCGAAGGGCGAATGAGATTGCAATGGCATTCCTGGATTTTTTGACGTCGAAGTCCTTGAATTCCGGGTAGACACTTAGAACGAAGTCTTTTATCATCTCCAAACTCTTCGGATCGATGATTTGAGGTCCTTCTGGAGCACGAGCAATTCCGATAGTGGCGACACCGTCCGGAGACGTTATTCTTTCAAAGGTGTTGATTTGAGACATGATTTTGGGAACGAATGGATCTATTGTGGTGGGGAAGCCTCTGCTGATTTTCTTGATAGCCTTGAGTTCTTTGGTGGTTTGGATGGGGGAACGAAGGAGACGGCCCAGATTGGAGCTGGAGGAGAAGATGTATGGAGTGGCTGAAAAAGATGTGGATTTTATGAACAAAAACTGAAAGCTTATAATTTGAAGCAAAAATCTTCGATTTTCAGTCTGAAAAATCGATTTTTTCAGTCTGAAAATCTATGCTCTTGGCCCAAAAATATCATGTTTTAGTCTGAAAAAATCAGCGTTTTGTGCTCAAAATCCCACTTTACAGGGTTAGAAACCTGCATTTTCAGGTTGAAAGCGTGTAGTTTAGACTGAAGAAACCTAGATTTTCAGCTGTAAAACGCTATTTTCAGCTCAAGATCTTATAGTTTTGAGCGTAAAATCCTATATTTCCTGCTCAAAAAGCCTCTATATTCCCTTCAGATTGGCAAATTTTTAGATCAAAACTATACAATTTTGAGCTTGAAAGGCTACATTTCCAGCTCAAAAACTCAATTTTTGGCTGGAAAATCTGTACTTTTGGCTAAAAAACATGTATTTCGGTCTACATAAACCTGTATTTTTGCCCAAAAAACGTCATTTTAGCATTTGAGACGCATTATTTTAGCTCGAAAATCCCGTTTATTGATCAAAAAAAGCTGTGCTTTGGCCCAAAAAACGTGTCTTTTCCACTCTAGAGCTGCATAATTTTGGGTCCCATGAGGCAAAAACCCACAATTTCAGCCCCACGTAGACCTTTCCGGGCCCCAAATGATGTACTGAAACCAGTACTAAGGCTCCAACTCACCTCTTCTTTCCGATTTCTTTTTCTCCCCCGAAGAACTTTCTGCGTTACGATCTGCAAAACAAAACCATTTCATTCTCAAAGTCCCATTCACAAAACTCACAACTTCTAAACGTCTCAAACTTGTAATTAAGCGACTCCACAAGACATTCCTCACACTCTTTATACATCCATTTTTCCTTCGCATGATCATACTCCATATGACGAATTGGCCCCCCATTTTCCCCGGTGCAGTCCACAACCACTTCCTTTCCTGCCTTGTTACAGTATCTTCCGTATGTCTGTGGTTTTCGGGTTGAACGATCCAGCAATGGCCACTGCTCCGCACCGCATCTTGCCAAATGAATTAACGCTGTGTCACTCTCAAAGTATCTTGCCTGACCCGCCGGCTCCATGTAGTAAGTGACACCGGCCAAGAATTTGATGTTGGATGGATCGGTGTACTGACAGATTTGAACATTTGGTGACAACTTTTTATAGGTTATCCTTGATTCCGGCTCATTTCCACTAGCCAGAGTGAACCTTGGCTCTGGTCCACCACAATCAAACCCATTCTCGGCCCATGTCACACTGATCAGGTTAGGTGGTAACCCTTTCTCTAGAACTTTCATGATTTTCGGATGGTGCTGGAAAATATGCTGGAGATTCAGTTGAGCAGATTTCAAGCATCTTGGATCGGCAACGAACTTTTGGTCCCAGGCAGCACGGACAAAGCCGATGGCATGAGTTCCGTTGCTTTCCGTGATTGTAGAGTATCTTGTCTCGAGGTCTTTTTTGATTGGTTGCTGATCCAGGAAGCTGTAAGCTGGGTAGCCTTGGTTGATGAGTGTGATGCGGGTGGTGTCACGTATTTGTTGCATTGGGTGAAGAACAAAGTCCTTGATGGTCATTGTTCAGAGATGGTGAACAATTGGATTACCTGGAATGATGGGGTAGAGATTTTTAAAGTAGGTTAGTTCAGGATAGACTTGAGAGGTTATAGCGAAAGGGAACAAGATAAGATTAGAAAAAGGGAAGAGGAAGAGAGAGAGATAGGGAGAGAGAGAGAGAGAGAAAGAGAGAGAGAGAGAGAGAGAGAGAGAGAGAGAGAGGATGGATTAGAGCAACAATAAATGTGCTTGTAGTTAGGGACCCGTTGCTTTATAGCTGTTCCTCTTTCGTGCGAGTAGGATAGGCACCAGCACCTAGGCATCATATAAAACACTGATTTTACATTGAGCGGATGTATCTCGTAAGCCACTGACTGTATCAACAAGTGATCAAAGCAGGCATTAGTTTCCTCAATCACTGTAGTTGCAGTAAAACAAGTAAGCCATAGTTGCAGCAACGAAATCAACATTTAGCTGGGTAAGTTCAGCTGTATCAGTCGGGTACTCCCAAAATTTATTGGATCAGTTACTTCCTATCATTCAATGTATTATCTTGTTTAAAAATTTTATTATCCGAGATATTTTATCATTTGACCAGCAAAACATGAAATCAATACCGCTCTTTATACTCGAAACACCAATAATGATTAATGGAACACCATCAATAGGCACTTTTTTTCACTAAAATTGACTAAATTCGTGCTTCTGACATTGTGAGGTCATGGGACCCCTATTCTTTTTGGGTGTTCAATTCTGGGATGGGACCCCTATTTTATTTCCGACCCCTCAAGGGACCCCTATTTTTTTTCTGGACTTTCCGAGGGTGGCATGGGACCCCTATTTTATTTCCGACCCCCCAAGGGACCCCTGTTTTTTTTTCGACCCCTCGAGGGACCCCTATTTTTTTTCTGACCCTTCAAGGGACCCCTGAACTAAAAGAGAGCCAAAAGTTTTTGCATTTTTGAATTTTTCACATTTTTTCTATTGATAACCTTTTGATAGCCTTACTCACAACCAAGCTACGCCGCTATGAAGGGATTACAACACCTTACCCGACCCAGTTGGTCTCATAACTGCTGTGGAAACTCTATATCTTGCTTGTCGGTCGAGTCAATATGAAAATTCCCAACTAGAATGATTTTTGATTTGTGATAACCGTCATTCATTAAGTTATAGTTTTGCAGTATGTTGAGCAACAACAAAAATATAACAGCTCTAGAGATATGCGCCCTTAACCTAGGTGTCCGGTAGTCAAGACAGTGTATTTTGGTGGGGTTTTGGGCTATCGGAAAACATTTGGTTAAAGATTCGCTACGTTTTGAGACTTCAATGACTTTATTGTTCCTTCCTTTGCAACCGGCTTACATGAATACTGCTAAGGGTAACGGAAGGCTCATTCTCCTATACTGTTCGATCAGAACAGCGTAACTCGGTTGTCTTCGGAACCCTCAAAAAGTATGAAACTGATATATTGTAAAATTTGTAAAATTTGAACTTTTTTCTAGTTGACTAGTTTTCACAATGTTCGAAGACGACCGAGAAATACTACTCTAAACATACCGTACTAAGTGAGCGTCAATCGCAAAATGTGAGAGAAGTAGTGAGAGAGTTCGAGGTAATGTGATATAAGACACCACCCTCCAGAAAATGATAAATAATTTCAAAACGGGACAACAATAGATGAATCACAACTCAATATCGGTGAAGCGTAATCAAAACACTTCTATCTTTTATCTCCTTTATCATATGAATAGCATTAGCATTGAGATTCAAAATTCAGATGTAAACAACATGATCACAAGATGGGCACATGATTAAGTGGAGAAGACGTGCTCTATGGAGAATAGGGATTAGAACTCGAGGTTTGATTATCACAGCAGGAGAGCTAAGTTACTCAATGGAGATACCTATAGAAAAGAATCAAGAGGATGTCTTGAGTAAGGTCAGCTGAGGCATCTAGGCCAAGCATATTTAGGATTAGGCTAAAAAAAAGCAGCGCATTTTCGATATTTTATCAATGAAAAAATTAAAAAAAAGAGGAAAGAGCAACTGAGCTGAGCAAGCATATTGAAAGATTAAAGCCCTCAGTTTCAAGAGAGTGACTTACATCGGAATTGAACAAGAAGGATTGTGACTTCACACGGTTACCATGCCAACGAACGGGGGAGGGAACTCTTCAAGACACACATAATACACAAAATCTTATGAGCAGGGGAAAGCAGAGAAATGCAGTGGAGGGAGCACCAGCTGATACAGAATAAGAGAGGGAAAGAGGCGGGGAAAGAAGGATATAATCCGTGCAAGCACCTCTTTCTGAGCACATTAGAAATGAAAAGGGGAGGGGTGACGAAGGAAGGAAGGAAGGAGGACCCGCCGGAAGCAGTGTGGAGGACTGACTAATGAGGGAAAGCGGATTAAAGGGTGCATGTGGTTCGAAGAGGTGGCATGAACGGGCGGACCATTGGGAGATAATCGTCTTATATGGCTTTATGTTTCTGAGGAGGACCTGAGGGTGCCAGTTTGTCCAGAGATCAGATGAATGCGATTTTTGAGACAGACGTGACTATGAAAACCTAAAACCTGTACTTTGAGCCCGGAAGTCGTAAAGTGTAGGGCAGAAAATCTCCTATTTTGAATTGAAAAACGTCGTTTTTCAGCTAGAATGTGTATGTCTTCGAAAACCCTAATATGGCTTCAAAGTACTGTAATCTTGGCTGAACAACCAAAGTTTTTGCCTCGAAAAAACCGTATTTTCTGCTCTGAATCCCGATATTTTTGTGTCCACTATATAGATTTTACGAACGAAAGTATAGAATTTTAGACAGAGAATATTGGTTTTTGGCTAGAAAAATATTGGTTTTCGGGTCAGATTATAGGTTCTCGCAACCGTAAGTACAGGTTTTTTACCTGAAAACCCCTGCATTTTTGATCTTAAAAAACTGTATTTTCTGCTCAAAATCCCCATGTTTTTGCGCAATTCATCTATTCTTTCCGCTCGAGAGTCGATGGTTTGTTTCCACAGAAAGAAAAAATCATATTTTCAGCTTAAAGGAGGACTGAAGTCCCAATTTTTTATTTTTGATTCCGGTAAATTAGGACATGCTGAACACTTTTTCCTCTTGACGCAAATGTCAAAAA
>GL379877.1:6709-23345 GCA_000143925.2 Caenorhabditis brenneri | reverse complement strand
GTATATCTCGTTTCAGAGCGGTTTTTGACATGTGCTTCAAGAGGAAAAAATGTTCAGCATGTTCTAATTTACCGGAATCGAAAATAAAAAAATGTGACTTCAGTCCTCCTTTAAAGTCACATTTATGTAACAAAAAAAATTAGATTTATAGCTCGAATTCTTTCATTTTTAGCACTGATAATATAGATCTCAAGCACGATTTTTTTTCTGAATATCCGGACATCAGGGCCTCTCTAGATCAACTTGCATTGACCATCCAGATCCGGTACAACTAAACAACTCCAGTTCACGGACTGCCTTGCTTCCTGACCTCCTATACCTAGCCAGGGGGCTCGCCTACATCTGGACACCCCGACTCTCCATTCCCATGATCCCGATCAGCTTAATTCACCTGATCTATTACCCATCCAGCACCGCCCTTCTTCTCAAACCGTTCTTTGATAACGCTACAGTAATCTCTATTTTTGTCATCATTTTCCCCTTTATTAGAGGTATTCCCCCTAGTGTTATGGTCTATGAAAAATCAAAGTCTACAATATAAATTGATGAATTGTCATCATTTGTCTCTCTTATCATTTTGATCTCTTGCACCCACCTACTGAAGAGGAAGGTTCACGTGAAGAAATGATGACGATCAATTGGAAAAAATTAGGTACAAATTTGAAGTATATAAGGTACGGGGACTTAGAATTGAAAGTTAGTTTCGAAAATTATTATGACTCTTCTAAGATTTTTATTCACTATTCTAACCCTTCTCTTTCCCTGTAACGCTCTGAAAATTCTGGTTTACTCCCCGGCTTTTGCCGCTAGTCACACTAATTTCATGGCGAGGTTGGCGGATACTTTGACGGAAGCTGGACACAATGTCACATTTTTCATGCCGATTCTGGATGAGGCTCGGAAAAATCAGTTAGGGGTGAAGTTGACAAAGGATGTGATTTTGTTGGAGGTGGGTTTTTGAAGGCGCGTAGGTGATGGTTAAAAGAACCTAGCATAGATTCTGACGTATCCGCGATTCAGAAGCTCGTAAGGCTCATTCCTAGCACCTCTTATCAGCTTTTATACAATTGGGCGGTCGGGATGGTCACAATGGCTCATTTAGGCGCCAAAGCAGCGTACAGCAGCTCAAGTGCTCTTGAGCTTAAAGGCGCGTAGGAGAAATCCTGTATTCCAGTAGGTTGTCACAGACGACAAAAGATTACCTCGATTCGAGGACGCATGGGCGAGCAGTTAGAATATTCCTTCTGGTCTTCGGTCATCTAAAATGAACTTCGTTCCCACTGAATACCGTAACCTATTCTCAAAAATTCATCTCTCTTTTCTTCCAGCAACCCCCTTCCCCAATCCCCAAGGACTCCTTCACCATTGATAACATCACCGAAACCTTTTGGCATGTAGACGTCAACTCCAAAAGTGGTCACCACCTCTTCGAGCCCCTTCATAAGCAATCCGTGCTGGCTTGTGAGAACATATTCCGTAACCAGAATCTTCTAGAAGACCTAAAGTCCCGAGACTATGATATTGCGCTGGCTGAGCCCTTGATGTCATGTGGTCTAGCTCTATTCAAGCACCTAGGGATTGAGAAGGTGGTGATAGCGAGTTCCTGTCCTAATTACGACCCAGTGATAGAGGCGATGGGAGAGCCAGCGGATACTAGTTATGTGCCAGGTACCCTACTTTTTTAATAGGGTTCTAGAAGTTTCAGTTTTTCAGCCATCTTCTCTGAAGTCTCCTCAGACAAAATGAACTTCTGGGAACGCCTCGAAAACTATGAAATGTATCACTTCATGGTAAAGACTTATGGAGCCATGTTCGATGACGAGGCCAAGGTCTTCCGGAAGTTTCTAGGTCAAGACTTCCCCGATTGGCACCAGCTTATCCCAGATGCCTCCTTACACTTTGCCAACTCGATTCCGTATCTTGATTTTCCTAGGCCTGCTATTCAGAAGACTGTGTATATGGGTGGGATTACTGTAGATGTTGAAAGAATTCAATCGGAGAAACTGCCAGAGACCTGGGGCGAAGTTCTAGATAAACGCCCTAAAAACATGTTTCTATCCTTTGGATCCTTGGCAAAATCCTGTGAAATGCCTAAAGAATCGAAGGAAAATCTTCTAGAAGTATTTCGATCTGAGCCAAATGTAACTTTCATTTGGAAGTATGAAAGTGAAGATGTCAAGTTTGCCACTGGGATTCCAAATGTGCATTTTGTCAAGTGGGCTCCTCAAACTGCCCTGCTACGTAAGAAATGTTTCAGCTACCGTAACCCAAATCGCCATTTTTCAGATGACCCCCGTCTCACCGCATTCCTAAGTCACGGAGGACTTGGTAGCACTTTTGAAGCGGCGTTCCTTGGAAAACCTGCAATCATGGTACCGATATTCTTTGATCAGTCTAGGAACAACAACATGTTGAGTCGACTTGGAATGACTATCACATTGCACAAGAAGGAGTTGGGGGATTTTAAGAAGTTGAAACATGCATTTAGGGAGATTTTGCACAATGAGAACTACAAGAAGAATTCGGAGAGAGTGGCGGATGTGGTTAGGAATCAGCCATTCACGCCGAAGGAGATTGTGGTGAAGAATATTGAGTTTGTGGGGAGGTTAGTCTTTTTTTCGGAGCTGCAGTGTACATATTGTACTGGGAACTGCTCTCACAGTATACAGTAGCTCTTAACTGACCTCCACCCTCTTCTAATTCTTTCCATATTTCCAGATACGGCCCATTCCACCACATGACACCATACAGTCTCAAAATGCCGTGGTTCCAAAGATATTGCTATGATGTTTATTTGTACAAATTGATCTTGTATACTCTACCGGTTCTGTTAGTTTTGATTTTAGGAAAAGCTATTTTGTCCAAGTTACCATTTGCAATTGTGAAGCAATCAAAGAAAATTGAGTAGAATAAATTATTTTTTATCGGTTTTTGAATTTAAAAAAAGTGACATTAAGAGGAACTCAATCATGAAAATGAAGAAAGTACCACTGCGCCAATGCTTTTGTATTCTGTAGTCGTTATCCTCAAGTCAATTTTCACCTTATCACAACCGTACTTTCTATCTGTTCTTCGAATTGTCATCATTATCATTTTGATCTCCTCCTATTCTAACATGAAAAGGTGGATCATAGAACAATACACAATATAAAAACTGGTCGCCAGCCCCCACCAAAGACGGAAAAAATGTCTCTAACATTTTTTTTGACATTGATTTCAACAATTTTATTACCATGTACCCCTCTAAAAATTCTAGTTTATGCCCCGGCTTTTGCCGCTAGTCACACTAATTATATGGCTAGATTGGCTGATACTCTTACGGAAGCTGGGCACAATGTCACATTTTTCACGCCGATTTTTGATGAGGCTCGGAGGAATCAGTTAGGGGTGAAGTTGACAAAAGATGTGGTTTTGTTGGAGGTGAGTCCTTAAAGGCGCATGAGTAATCAGTCTATCGTAACCTAAATCATGAGGTTTTTTGCAAGAGTTTTCTCTTGTACTCGCTTGAAAGGATAGGAGTATTGTTCTTAGCAATTTCATCCGATATATAATAATTCCAGCAAGACTCCACAATGAAGCAGAAGAAAATCACCATTGACCACATCACCGGAAAATTCTGGACGGTAGACGTGACCTCCAAAAACGGTCGAATGCTATTTGAAACATTCTACCACCAGGTTCTTCTTAACTGTGAGAATGTGTTCAAGAACAAAGAAGTCCTAGAAGATCTAAGGTCCCGAGATTTTGATGTTGCTATTGCTGAACCCGTTATGTCTAGTGGTTTTGCTCTGTTTAGGCACCTTGGAATCGAGAAGGTGGTGATGGCGAGTTCCTGTCCAAACTATGATATTGTGATGCATGCTATGGGAGAGCCAGCGGACACTAGCTATGTACCAGGTACGATTTTCAGTTTAGTGGTCCCAAATTGTCCAGTTTTATAGCTGTCTTCTCTGGAGTCTCCGGGGACCGTATGGATTTCTCGGATCGTCTTGAAAACCATGACATCTACCACTTGATGCTTCAAATATACACTGAAATGTTCGATGACGAGGCTAGGATAGTCAGGAGCCACTTGGGCTCAGAGTTCCCTGATTGGAGAGAACTGATCCCAGATGCCTCGTTACACTTTGCCAACTCTATCCCATACCTGGATTTCCCTAGACCTGCTATACAAAAAACCATTAATATCGGAGGGATTTCAGTGGATGTTGAGAAGATTCAATCGGAAAAGCTTCCAGAAGACTGGAATGAAATCCTAGATGAGCGTGCGAAAAACATGTTTTTATCCTTTGGATCCCTCGCGAAGTCCAGTGAAATGCCCATGGAGTATAAGAAAAATCTGGTGGAAGTTTTCAAGTCAATGCCAAATGTAACTTTTATTTGGAAATATGAAATTGATGATGTCAAATTTGCTGAGGGTGTTCAAAACGTGAAATTTGTAAAATGGGCTCCCCAAACAGCCCTTCTACGTAAGCAAAGTTACAGCTACCGTAACCCAATGCCCCATTTTCAGATGACCCTCGCCTTACCGCTTTCCTGGGCCATGGAGGACTCGGTAGCACTTTTGAAGCGGCGTTCCTTGGTAAACCTGCAATCATGGTTCCGATATTCTGGGATCAAACACGCAACAGCCATATGTTAAGTCGCTTAAATATGACTATCACTCTACACAAGAGTGAACTTGGAAACTTGAAGACGTTGAGAAATGCGTTCGAGGATATTCTGGGCAATGAGAAATACAAAAGGAATGCTGAAAAAGTGGCAGAGACAATTAGGAATCAGCCAGTGCAACCAAAGGAGCTGGTGGTCAAGTATATTGAGTTTGTGGGGAGGTTAGTTGATTTTTCAAGAAGTTAAGATATACAGTAGCACATTTTATTATTTTTTCAGATACGGTCCATTCCACCACATGACACCATACAGTCTCAAAATGCCGTGGTTCCAAAGATATTGTTATGATGTTTATTTGTACAAATTGATCTTGTATGCTGTACCGGTTCTGTTAGTTTTGATTCTAGGGAAAGTTATTTTGTCTAGGTTACCATTGAAAATTGTGAAGAAAACAAAAAAAAATTGAGTAGAATAAAGTATTTTTTATTGTTTTTTGGAAAACAAAACCAAGGGAGCCAACGCCATTGACCTAAGCGAAAATGAAAACTGACATCGATACAATTTTGCGCAACCTACATTTATATAAAGTTAACGCCACTACATTTTTTTTAGTGAAAAACGATGACACAATCTGTAGTGTAGTCACTCTTTTTTGATGAGATTCTCTATCATCATTGTAGTCACCAGTACCTTTTACCGATTTGGTCTAACTACAACTACACTTTTCATCTATCTGTTCTTCGAATTATCATCATTTTGATCTTCTCTTACATCTCTGCGTTCTAACATGTTACATAAATCAAAAAACAGAAAATATGTATATAAACTGACCCGTATTTCTCTAAGGAGGACGAACAAAATGTTATTCGTGTTAACAGTCTTGTTTTCAATTCTAGCCCCATGTACTCCTCTGAATATTCTGGTTTACTCTCCATCTTTTGCTGCTAGTCACACTAATTATATGGCTAGGTTGGCGGATACTTTGACGGAGGCTGGACACAATGTCACCTTTTTCATGCCGATTATGGATGAGAAAACGAGGAATCAGTTAGGGGTGAAGTTAACGAAGGATGTGGTTGTATTGGAGGTGAGTGACCATTTAACCCTGCCAGCTTAAAAGTTTCTGGGTCTACTTAATTCTCAAATTTCAGAAAGACTCTACAATAAAACAACAAGAAACCTCCATTAACAAAAACAGCGCAGAATTCTGGACCGTCGACGTAACATCCAAAAACGGGAGAATGCTTTTTGAAACCTTGGCTCACGGAATTTTGCTCAATTGTGAAAATGTGTTCAAAAACAAAGAGGTTCTAGAAAACCTGAGATCCCGAAACTTTGATGTCGGGATAGCTGAACCTACGATGTCAAGTGGCTTTGCTCTGTTTAGACACCTTGGGATCGAGAAGGTGGTAATGGCAAGTTCCTGTCCGAACTATGATGTTGCGATGCATGCATTGGGAGAGCCAGCGGAAACTAGTTATGTGCCAGGTAAAAATCCCTTTTTCAATGCCTCCAAACCTTTCGATTTTGCAGCAATCTTCTCTGGAGTCTCCGGGGACCGTATGGAATTTGCGGATCGCCTTGAGAACCATGACATCTACCACTTAATGGTCCAAGTTTGCTCTGAAATGCTGGATCAGGAAGCTAGAATATTTAGAAGCTACCTAGGATCAGAGTTTCCTGACTGGAGAGAGCTGTTTTCCGATGCCTCGTTACACTTCACAAACTCGATTCTTTACTTAGATTTTCCAAGGCCTGCTATACAAAAAACCATCAATATCGGAGGAATTTCAGTGGATGTTGAGAAGATTCAATCCGAAAAACTCTCAGAGGACTGGAATGAAATCCTAGATGAGCGTCCCAAAAATATGTTTTTATCATTTGGATCCCTGGCGAAATCTAGCGAAATGCCCATAGAATATAAGAAGAATTTGGTGGAAGTCTTCAAATCCCTGCCTAATGTGACTTTTATTTGGAAATATGAAACTGATAATGTCAAATTTGCCGAGGGAGTTGAAAACGTGAGATTTGTCAAGTGGGCTCCTCAAACTGCCCTGCTACGTAAATAATGTTCCAGCTTCCGTAACCCAATTCCTCATATTCCAGATGACCCTCGCCTCACCGCTTTCCTAGGACATGGAGGACTTGGTAGCACTTTTGAAGCGGCGTTTCTTGGTAAACCTGCAATCATGGTTCCGATTTTTTGGGATCAAACACGCAACAGTCACATGTTGAGTCGGTTGAATATGACTATCACTCTACATAAAAGTGAACTTGGGAACTTGAAAACGTTGAGGAATGCGTTCGAGGAGATTTTGGGCAATGAGAAATACAAAAAGAATGCTGAAAGAGTGGCAGAGACAATTAGGAATCAGCCAGTGCAACCAAAGGAGAAAGTGGTGAAGTATATTGAGTTTGTGGGGAGGTAAGTCGAGTTTTTGCAATTTTCGAGAGATTCTTTGGTCTAGGATTGGATAAGTCTTCACCAGTGCATCTAAATCATTGTATTAGATGTGAGTTACACTGAAGAAAACTGAGATAAGCTCCTCAGAACACGCCGTGTACGTATAATAATGGTCTTACATTATACAGCAGCCCTGACCTGACCTCCACCCCTCTTCTAATTTCTTCCATTCTTCCAGATACGGTCCATTCCACCATATGACACCATACAGTCTCAAGATGCCGTGGTTTCAAAGATATTGTTATGATGTTTATTTGTACAAATTGATCTTGTATACTCTACCAGTTCTGTTAGTTTTGACTTTAGGGAAAGCTGTTTTGTCTAGGTTTTCATTAGAGAAAGTGAAAGAATCTAGAAAAATTGAGTGAAATAAATGATTTATCATGAGATATGTGTACATACAGGTTTCAAACAGTCAAGGATAGTAAAACAGCCCCTGCGGGTGGATCCAGAATACAATCCCTTAGCTATTGATCCCTAATGAAGGTATGTACAAATTACTGAGAAAAGAAAATAGTACTAAAAACCAAGAGTGTCTTGTTTTCCCTTCCCCAGCGCACCGGTGAATTCAGTCTATGACAAACAATCAGTCTGCTGTCTCTCTCTCTTTCTTCTCCCCTCATGCCTGACCCTCCCCGCTTTTTTATACGCCACTCAACCCTCCTTCCTCCGTGCGGTTTCGTGGTGTAGTGGTTATCACATCTGTCTAACACACAGAAGGTCGGCGGTTCGATCCCGCCCGAAATCACCTGCTTTTTGTTTTTTTTTTCTTTTTAGTTTATTTCGTATCCTTGCTTTTCAGGATCTTTTGACTAACCCGTTTCCTTTTGAAAATCGGATGAGTAAAGTAAAAATAGCACACAATTATATGACAACGAGCATCTATCATCCAAGGACGGAGGACGTACAATATGAAGCTAGAGTAGTTAAAAATGCCCAAAATTGCAATGGAAGAGTTGACAATAACAGGGAGAAGGATGAGGATCATGGTGATAGTGAGACTTCTTTCAGCGTTTCTGTCGAATTTCCGACCGACCAGGGTGCTTCTGGAAGTAGGGAGTTGGTTGTGTACATTGGATTTCACGACTTACAGCTTCCGACTTTGTAGAAGTTTCCAAAACATTAGGAAGGTGAGGCTTAGGATCACAATAATCACAGAGGGGTAGAATACAGCTTCGATGATTTGGGAGTCGGACTGAAAAATTGGATGTTTGAAGGAGTTGGATGTTTTGAGGAGTTACTATGCTTACCATTTTATTTTCACTCCCCAAATCCGATACTATCATGACAGCTCCACTTGGAAACGGCGGCTCCATCAAAACACACTTCGCTTCAACAATATTTCTAGGAAGAGCCAAAAGAAACGCCACGGGTATCAAGAATAATGTCAAGTAGATGAATTGACAGGCCTAAGAAACTCAAATTATATCATACCTTCAATATTATAAAACCACACCTCCTTTCCGTCGTCCATAAATAGAATAAAGACGCGGGTCAAACAAAACGAGATTGTGGAGAAATTCTTGGCGTAAACAGCGCCATAACTCAAAAATATCAAAAATCGAAGATAGCTCTCCCTCTGACACATTTCTTCCATAAACCACCCACCATCGGGTATTCTGGAGACGAGGAAAGTTGAGATGACGTGGAGGAAATTCAGGAATTGCATAATTAAAAATTGAAGATAGAGCACTGGATGTAGGGTGTTCGGAGTCAATGAACTCCGATTTTTGATGTAGAATACAGTCATTTTGATAGTGATAATGATTGGGAGGATACTGTAGAAGGCACTGAATATGGTGAATATTTGGAAGTAGTTCATTTGGAGTTTTGGGCGGAAGTTTCTGGAATAAAAAATCAGAAAAGTGTATGTTTTGCTGTTGTGCCCCAGGGCTTGAAAAGGGGAGGTTGATTAAAGAGAAAATTGAGCAAACAAAAAATCAAGAACAGATGAAAAAATAAAGAACAGATTGTTTTTTTTTGTTCTCGAGTTCTTGGGATTCTTGGAATTTTAGGTATTTTCACATGCACCTAGGAATGAATAAAAGACTGACTGAGAGGAGCGAAATAGGGCTGATGAACTGAACGTGGTAGGAAAACAAAAAATAGCTTGGTGGGCCACAACGCATTCCTGTCCGGCTGATGGGGAAAAATTTGCCTCAAATGAGCAAGGACTTCAAAATAGCTGTCCCGTGGTTAAAGACAGGCAGCTCCCGCAGGTTACTGACAAAGCACTCTGTCAGTTGGGCCCTAAGTTACAAGTCACTAGAGGTAACTACCATTCAATTTCAAATGAAATTTTTTTTCGAAGTTACGCCCTCCTTTTTTTCAGAAAGAACTAAAGTGTATCTATCACAGACTCTAAATTTCTTAACTTGAATTGGTAACACAAAACATAAACCAGAATTTATGAAGTATAATTATAGGTTAGGTATCGTTGTGATGTTAGATTTTTTGATGCTTTGGTTTATGTACTTTTGATTTTAGAGGAGGACGGGATTCATTGCAAGAACAATTACTTTGGGGTTTAGATGATAGATATTACCGGAAAGTTAAGAGGCATTATATGTGAAAAGTGATTTCAGCACTGTACATAAAGAGTCAAACCTAATTGTTCGAACTGGAAATATTTGTGGTGGATGCATATGCACTTCTTAGACGTTTCCGACAATTACTCATTAGGATCCGCCCCTTTGTTCCACATTTCGTTCGGTTTTCAGTTTCTCTAACAGCTGCGCAACGGGACTTGGAATATGATCTGCCTTGAACAAAATTATTTAAAAACATCTCCTTGTTTCTGTTCCAGCCTGTTGAAGAGATTCATCAAGTACTTTGCGTTCGAAAACAGAGTTATTGGGAAATTTTCAACTAAAAAAATGTTCAAAACGCATTGAGCAACATTTGTTTGTTGACCATCGTTCGAGATTTCAAAGAGCAACCAGGTTATGTTGCTCTGAACATCCATTTCCGGATGTACCTCCATTATATGCTTAACGGTAGTCATGTGGCTTTAACTAGAGTGTGTTTGACACTGATTCATATAGTAATTGCTAGATTAATGGTGTTTTGATCGTTTGATTTTCTCACTCAACTTCAAATTCCAAAATAAATTGTCAAGTTCATAATAGCTTGTTGTTTTGATAATCTCAACTACTGCAGTACGTCAGAAAGGCCTAGACAACATCAAACTACACAACTTATCAATGTGCTCAAGGATGCTCAAGTTGAGCAGCTCGATAAAAGTCCGTACAACTATGTGTCTTAAAGCCTTCCAGGATGGGTTTCAATTTTGTCAAATATGCTACGCTTTCAATTTTTTACCACGGTTGAAAGCGCATGCACATCAAACTAGAGACTTACGTGACTTTTCAAAAGAAATCCCTTACCTTAATGTCTTAGAAACCCTCAAGATTTATTACTTTCGCTTATTCCTTTGTTTTCTTTTTCCATTTCTGCTTTTTGTTTTTTTGGAAAACTTTGTTTTTTGGAAACTTCTTTCATTTTCCCAATGCTTTTTCCCCCTGTCCTCCTATTTCTGACCCTCATCCCTTATTCATTTTCCAATGAAAAAATGATAAAAGTATTCGGAACCGTTAGCAATGGCACCAGCATAAGTTCTTCTGATGTAAGCAAAGAATGTGCTGAAGATTGTTTAACGACTGCTGGTTGTGCACTGGCATACCTGGACTCAGAGGGGCAGTGCAAGTTTTATTTCTACTCGGAACTGATAACAGTGGTAAAAGGAAAAGATGGGGATACTGTAGCTTTCAAGGCTACGGTACCGGATACCTCTTGTCCAGTGTCTCTAGACAGTGTTGACTTCTCATTTACAACGGAGACTGGGAAGCGGATTTCCTGGAACCAGACTTCAGAATATTGGAGGGTCGGAGGCTGTAAGGATGAGTGGAAGCTGTTCCGAAGGAAAAATAATGTCATTGTCTGTTTGGAGATAATAGGATCGAATGAAACCACCAGGGCAAAGGCTCAAGACAGATGCGAAAACAGACACAAAGCCAAGTTGTCAGGAATTGAGGCCCTTGAAGAGTGTTATTGGGTGTATCGTTAGTATATAGTTAGAGGACTATGAAAAGAAGGTAATTTCAGAGAATTTTCATCTGATTGGTGTTGGCGGTGACAATCAAGGAGTGTGGATCGATGGAGTTCGAAGCTGTCTAGACGGCGTTAAATGCTCGGTGCGTTATCACTGGTACAATAACTCAAAAATGAGGTTTTTTCAGAATTTCGTGTGGACCGATGGCTACACCGAGGGTTATGACGCTTTGGCGGAGAGTAATGCTGATATCAAATCTGATTATAGGTAAGCTTGTCTTTTTTCGAGAAAAAATCTCAATTTTTTCAGCACGCCAGGCAACGAGAACTACTTGATGATTGCCAGCATCCGCTATGATCCCGCATTTCCAGGCCGGTTCCAGTACATAACAGCGGTTGCTGAAGATCTTGATTTGAACTTGATTCGTGGATTCGTTTGTGGATATCGGTTGAATTGATTGATCATTTTTGAAATATACAACAATAAAGATTATTTTACATGCAACGATTTTGAATGACTATTTTTCAAACACTACGAATCTCAAGGAGCACTAGACCACTAGTGTCTACGAGCATAGAATTAATGATGGCTGGGTTCTTTTTCTTTGGGAAAGAACTTCCTGACTTATTCTTTTCTTTTCTAACCAAAAATGTTGATATTCTTGATTTTCCTCCTAATTTCTGTAGCTGAGTCTAGATACCTTGCTGAGTCTAGATCAGGGCTGTCAGAAAAGCAGGGCCGGCCCGGCCGCGGCTTTTCTACGCGTCAGAAAAAAGCCGCGGCCGGGCCCGGCCGCGGCCTTTCGCCGGCCCGCGGCTTTTTTCACATTTCTCGAGAATAAGCATTAAATGAATTTTTTTGAATAACAACAAGTAGAAACGTCAGAAAATGATCAAAATATACTAGAATGGAAGAATGAAACGAAAAACTGAAAAATTCAAAAATACACGAAATCGGAAAAACCAAACTGTGAAATTTTTCGAACATTTGTCGAGACGAGTTCTTCTGGTGCTTCAATTACGTATTGTGAAGTCTTCAAAGCTCGAAAAAAATCATAAAAATTCAAAAATATTCCTGAAAATCTTTCAGTAACTCGAATTTTCTCGATTATTGTTTTTTCTTGTTTTTTTTTGTTTCCTTCTGATATTAAACTTTCTTTCTGAGAAAATTAGAAAATTATTCCTCATTTTTTCTTATTTGTTTTCAGGAATTCATTTTATTCTACGTTTTGTTCCCGTCAGTTTTACATGTAATGAGTGTTTCTGGAAAACACAGTTGATATGAGCAACAAAAACAACTGAATTTTGATTTTAGTATATTTTGTTCTTTTCCTAACGTTTCTACTTGTTTTCATTCAAAAAACATTTACTTAAAGGAGGACTGAAGTCAAATTTTTTGCATTGTTTTTTTTTAATATTCCGGTCTATTTGCTTTTTCTATGAACATTTTCCTCTTGGAGCATATGTCAAAAATCGCTCTGAAACGAGATGCATAGCCCTTAAGTAACTGGAACCTCCTCTCTCCGAGAGGAGTACACGGCGCCAATCAATGCGATTTCGAATATTTTATTTTATTTTAGCTAGTTTTTCAACTTTTTCCAGTATATATGTTATTTCTTCATTTCAAACACTAAAATCAAAAGGAATAATAGATAAAATACTGGTAAAGTTGAAAAACGAGCAAAAATAAAATAAACTATTTGAAATCGCATTGATTGGCGTCGTGTACTCCTCTCGGAGTCGAGGAGATTCTAGTTACTTGAGGGCTATGCATCTCGTTTCAGAGCGATTTTTGACATATGCTCCAAGAGGAAAATGTTCATAGAAAAAGCAAATATACCGGAATAGTAAATAAAAACAATGAAAAAAATGTGACTTCAGTCCTCCTTTAAGTTAGACCCCACTCACATCACACTGATAATCTTCTGCGCACTGCCTCTCCCCGTCAATCCAGAATGAGTCGAATTCGTTGACTGGTGGAATCTCTTCTAGGGTTTCTGAAACAAAAACCCATTCAATTCTCGTAAAATCTCTCAAACTCCAAGCCTACCATGCATCCAACTTGTCTCCTCCACTGACGCCACCCCTGTCAGATTAGCTTCTCTATCCATACAGAACTTCTTGGCAGCCGGTTGATCTATGTTATTCACTTGGAAAATTTGCAAGCACACCATGTTCCCATCAGTTCTTGAGAAGGATTTCCAGGTGTCGCGGCAAGGGTTAAGGCTGTAACCGTCAAGGGATTTAGTCCAGGAGTATGTGTCTCCAGAGGGAATGGTCATGGAGAAGTCTAAGGAGTCATGAGTAGAAGGGCAAGTGGATAGAAGGTCCGGTGGGATAATGGCCTGGAATTTTATCTGGTGTTCAGGTTTGGAACTCAGAATTGGCTGATAATCTTGAAACATATTTCTTAAACAGCCCATGTCCCTCTTCAGAATGCCCCTTACCTTAATTGCTACCACTCTTTCATCCTTCAGCTCCTTCACGACAATAGTTTTCGGTCTAGATGTATACCTATAGTGATAACACTCAACACTTTCATCTAGGTAAGCCATTAGACAATATTTGTCCTGGAAACAATCCTCAAAGCAATTTTCATCAGGATTTATTTGAATTGGGAAATTTGCAACATCAACTTTCCCATGGAATTTTATCATTTTCATAAGGCAAAGTATTGTTGGCAACTGAGAGAAAATGAGTAGAATAGAATTAAAGTGGAGAAGCATTTTTTGTTTCAAGTTTCAAAACTTTTGAAGAGAAAAGAAAAAAGAGGAGAGGACGAGGAACATAAAAAAGATGTATGTGAAAAAATATGTGGAAAAGCGGCAAACTCTAAAGAACTTGCGATCGAAAATCAGTCTTTTACCGCAAAGTCTATAATAGAGAAACACAGAATGTTCAGAGTAGTATATATCAATTGGCTTTGAAAGTTTTGAAATGCGGTCTTGGAAGGAGTATAAAAAGTGAATAAGGAGAATTGTGGAAAACCATGGAGACAAGCATAGTAACTTAAACTGAAAGAACGAAAGGTCACACTTTATAGCCACAAACATATCCCAAAATCAGGCTCAGAGAGGCTTCGCAATTACATCATTGATAGTCTGAGGGGACGTATAGCCAACAGTTAGGCAACACTCATATGCCGGTCCCGCTGGGCTGACTGCTAAATCAGCATTGGTACTGTCGTAAAGAACATCGTAGTTTGTGGTGTAGCCATCTGTCCAAGCGAAGGTCTGGAATTTGGGCAAGTTGGTGGGCAATCGGCCTCTTCAGGGCTCTTACCTGACACGTCTGCCCGTCCGTACAGTTTCTAACTCCGTCAATCCAGAATCCCATCCAATCTTCTGTGGTTATTTGGAAAACTCTGGCTGCAATCCTCCTAATTCATAACTCATAAAAATTTCCTCCTTAGCTCACCTTGAACCCATTTACACTCCTCTAAACTCGCCAGCCCGGTTAATACAGCACTCTGAGCTGAACACACTTCTTTTGATGTGTTATAGGCGATGTTGTTCTGCAGGAATATTTGCATGCAGACCGATACAGAATCTTCACGGTCGAAGCGTGTCCAACCGTCTCTGCAGCCATTGAAACTCCAAGAAGTGGTGTTGGCGGTCCAGGAATAGGTGAATCCAGTTGGCATGGTTAAAGAGAAGGAAACACCTAGGTAGGTAGCGGGGCAGGTGGTTAATTTGGTCTGAAACATTAAAGACCTATGAGTGCATTTTAAAGGTGTCGTGAACCCTGGGTGAGGTTCGGCGACACGGTCGTATAGTACCTTAAAGGCGCACATGATTTCTCGCTGAGTCACTCTATTCTGGGCTAAGACCATGCTGCTCCTTTGAGGTAAATAGATAACCCACCTTTGACTTACCTTGAACGCCACAAATCTCCCATCGTTTGTCAGATTCACTTGATACGGAGTCAACACATCCAACCCTATACACTCCCCATCAGCCTTCGAGTACACCAGGAAACACTTCGAATCCAACAAGCAATCAGTCACACATGTCAAAATATCCATGGAAGTTCCAGAAGGCTCGTCGATTACAGTGTCAGGCACCTGCATCATTTTATAGGTGTTAGATATTAGAATTAGTAGTGAGACAAGCACAAAAAAGCGGGGAGCCTTCATGACAAATGAAGTGACTGAGGGGTACTAGTAAAAATGAGCAGGACGGATATTCTCTTGTTGCTAGGTGTCGGTGGCAAAGACCAACAACAAACTGAGTCTGGATCCATATTGCTTATGGAGCTTCAGTCACAATAATGGCTTGCTAAAAGCTTTTTTGTTTGTTAAAACTCCAAAGCCTATATTAACCAAGGTATGTCGCTCTGGGCATTCAGTAATATATTACTCATGAATTATTGGGGTCTTTTTGTTCAGAGCAGTATATATCAGTTGTCTGTAGCTAGGTCAACCGGACTCACATACTCCTGGGCCGTCCATTGGCACTTGTCGGGGGTGAAGACCAGCAACAAATTGGGTGTAGGGTGAAGATTTATTGAGATGAGTTCGGGAAAATGGGCCTGTTTTCATGTTCTTACCTGACACGGAACATCAGTCACAAAAATGGCTTTCTAAATGCTTTTGAGTTTGTTAGAACTGAGAATTCCAGGAATTTTGCTTTACGATCGATATTTTCCTGACATGCTTGGAAATTTTAGTTCTAACAAACTCAAAAACATAAAGAAAGCCTATTCTGAGACTGAAGTTCCATCAGCAGCATGGATCCAGACTCATTTTTCCAAACTCATCTCAATATATCTTCCCCCTAGGCCCAATTTGTTGCTGGTCTTTAATTCTGAAATTCTGAAATTCTGAAATTCTGAAATTCTTCTTTTTGCATGAAAAACCTCAGAAACTTTGGAAAATGTGACCAAAAATATTTGGCTCTATCCTAGTTTAGTGGTCCCATGGGAGTTTAGTGGTCCCATAGGATTTCAGTGGTCCCATAGGAGTTTAGTGGTCCCATAGGAATTCAGTGGTCCCATAAGAGTTGAGTGGTCCCATGAGAGTTTTGTGGTCCCATGAGTTTAGTGGTCCCATGCGTGCTGGAAGTAACCTTTCTTTTCTTGAACGGCGCGCATGATGTTTATGCATGTGAACATAACCTTTGTTTGCAAAAAAACAGACACTGTTTGATTTATTTGTATTACTTTTATTTATTAATTATTTTATATTAGTATCAATAATTTCCAGAGACATTGGGTGGTACACGCTCTCCTAGGATGAAAATAAGGACACGCCAACGGGGCAATCGTGGAATGTCAAATTAAAATATTTATTTCGACGTGTTCAGTTTTTTGAACTGAAATTTAGGTAAAACTAATTTCTTAGAGGCTGGAGCCGGAATTTCAAAAATGTTCCCAATAGAGGTTGTAGACAATCATATGAGGATCATTTTCACAGTTTGACCATCATCCTATGTCGAATCTGCGACGAGTTAACCGCATTCTAAGGTTTTGCGGAAACAACTAGGTTTTCATGGTACATTTGACAGTTCTAAT